>PVIR01002022.1:96538-110160 GCA_004026965.1 Petromus typicus
AAAAAAAAAAAAAAAAAAAAAAGAATAGCCAGTCTCTCAGCTGCCTTTGTCTACCTGGCTGAAGGGATGTTCACCTGTTATTCACTGACTTTAGATCCTCTGGCTGCATTCCATGGATGGCCCCCATCCATTACTGAGATCCCTTATTCAAAGAAGGCACAGTGAAGGGAGAAGGTACCTGAACACACCACACCAGCATCCTCATGGTGGCCGCAGTTGTGGTCTGACCAGCCAGAGCTGGGACACTGGCCAAGATGGTTCTCACTTCCTGAACACTGCATGTTGTCCAGAAGAATGTCCCCAGAACCTTCACCAAAGTAGGCCTTTCCAGTTGCAGCGACTGCCTGTCCACACTCCAGCTGTCTGCACACAACCTCAGCTTCATTCAAGTCCCACAGGTCATCACACACGGTACCCCAGGTCCCCTGGTGGAAGACCTCCACACGTCCTGAGCACCGATTGGGACTGTCCACCAGCCGCAGCTCTAGTGCAACTTCTAAACAGAGAAGTATTTTATTTTTTGAGTATGGGAAGTTTGACAAAAGAAACGACTTCCGGCTCCCATGCTACAGCAAACCTGAAAACAAAACATGAAAGGTGTTTGAATCCAGAACAAGCTTAAGGGCTTTACAATGAGACAGAACTGGGTTCAAGTCCCAGTTTTACTGCTCTTAAGTTGTATGTGACCTTTGAAAAAGTATTTTGTCTCCCTCGGCCTCAACATTCTCATCTATAGGATGGAAGATTCCAGCAACACCTACCCAGAAGAGTGAGTCCATGAGTGTTATGCGAATGAAGCACCCATCTCATCATGGTTAATGCAGATCTGGCCATGTGGCTCTCTAGGTTGAAATGTTGGTTACTAGAAAAGTAAATTCCAGTATACTCTTGGAACAGTACGGATTTAATTACCTGCAAGTTACTGCACCACCAACATACCTGTGACACACACAGAGGTACCTCTTCCACCAGCTGCATTCTGCTACACCACTTGCCTTTTCATTCACAGGCTTTATTCCTACCCCTAAACCATCTTATTTACTGCTCTTTTGTGTCATCACTGATCTTTCCATACTTACTCACATCATTAGGAGACACATCACAGGGAGCTGTATTTCTTTTTGGGTTCCCCATACTTACAACTGAGCCTGACACACAGAAGGACTTGTTTAAATATTATCGGATGAGTAGATGGTGGTCTTGAGCCAGTGAATGGTTTGGATTTTAAATACTGAGGCTCATTCAGTTTCCTCAGGAGAGGGTTTCAAATATATCTTTGAGGGGCATACACAAAAACTCTGAGAAATAGTGCAGGGGAGTTAGCTCAGTGGTTCTGGCACCTGTCTTGCAAGTGCAGGGGTCTGGGTTCGATCGCTGGTAACCACATACAATACTGGGTGTGGAGACTCACACCCAGCATCAACCAGTACCACATACCACAGTGCTGGGTGTGGTGGCTCACGCCTGTAATCCCAGCACTCAGGAGGCAGAGGCAGGAGGATTACTATGATGTGAGTTTGAGGCTGAGCTCAGGGCCAGCCTGAACTCCAAAGCGAGACCCTGTCTCCAAAAATAAAATAAAATAAAATAAAATAAATAAAAACCCTCTGAAAAATAAACAAACCAAAACTGTAGCCCTGGATGTATTATTTAAATTTCTGGCAACCTTAAAAAATTATTGGGGTTCTTTAAGGAGTGCCTGAAGATCAGCAGTTTGCAGAGTGAGTATTGGAGTTGGCCTTGGGGTGATTGTCTACAGCAGTGATGGTGAACCTTCTAGAGACCAAATGTCCAAACTGCAACCCCCAACTCACTTATTTATCACCAAGTGCTGACAGTGCAGTTATAACTACATATTGATGTTTTAGTTTGGAAAAAACAACTCATACACTTGGCCCGAGTGCTGATCAAGAGGGCTCTGTGTGCCTGCTGCAGAGTATGTGCCATAGTTTGCCACCACTGGCCTATAGGGCCATGACTAAGAGAAGTCCTAGAGTCTCTCATAGGGGTGAGCTGAGAATCCAGTTCATGGGAGGTCTGAAATGGGCCAGATGGTAGAGAGAAGTAGAATTTCCTAGGAGTGTTGGCCTCCCACATTTCAGAACCCCGGACAGTTCCCAAGTAGCTTGACTTGTGAGACTGCTGGATACAGTCTCAAGATCGTCATAAACTACAGCTTTCCCCATGAATGGTAGCTGCCTGGCCATTTACACACTGAATAGAAATTATTCTCATGTTATAGTTTTCTATGTGCCCCTCTCTGTGAGAAAATCTAGTACTTCTGGAGCAGGGCTGAGGTAGCTTAGTGCAGCAGTCTTTTTAAACTTAATCCCAGACCTCTGCTAATGAGAAGTCTCTCAAGTTAGAAATTGTTCTTATAGATTGAAATCTACTTGAGGATTCCTACCTGACTTGATTTCACCCTGTGGAACCACATTGAATAAAGCATGAAAGCCAGTGTTGGTTATCATGGAATCACTTTGGAACACCACTGTCACGATGTTTGAGGAGGAGAAAAATAACACAGCTACTGGAGCACAGAACTTCCCCATGGACAGTGAAGCAATCCTGGGGCCATCAAAGATCTCCACTGAATCATAGGGACATCCAAGTACATCTTCTAGCCTGGGAGAATGGAAGTGGAAGGTTAGTGGCAGGTTAGAGGATTTCTGGATACTAATACTAAAAAAGTGATAATCACAGAGCTCAAATATTTGAATTATAGTTTAAATACCATGATAAATATACATCCACTTTTCAGATGTTTTATAATAAATCTATTTTCATTATCTGAGGAAGCAGTGAAGTTCATGGTAACAACTTTGTAGTAGAAATTTCAAAATCATAATGGCTTTGGCAAATTACAACCTACGTGAGACATTAATGTATATTAATTTACATTTGAACATAATTCTTAGCAGATCATTCTAGTCATTAGCATGTAAAAGATATCACAATAAAATTTTCCTACCTCCATATTTCTTCCCAAATTCTTGAGAAGAAAAAGAAATGAAAATATAGAAGTGGCAGCATTTAGAAGATATCTGTGTTATGGAGATTACTTGTGAATGATGTGACGAGGAATGATTTGAAGGAACAGATAACTAATAATAACATGGTAGACTTAGGAGGTCTGGATAACTTCGTTGTGGGTCCCTATGGTTCTAGTCAACCAAGATAGCATGGTAACACGGTTGGAGCCTGTGAGAGCACATAAGGGTGTCTGACTCCATGGCCTTGTTATTTTTTTTGTTTTTTTGTTTTTTGGGTTTTTTTTGAGACAGGGTCTCACTTTGTGGTTCAGGCTGGCCCTGAGCTCAGCCTCAAACTCACATCACAGCAATCCTCCTGCCTCTGCCTCCCAAGTGCTGGGATTACAGGCGTGAGCCACCATGCCCAGCACTGTGGTATGTGGTACTGGTTGCTGCTGGGCGTGAGTCTGGGGATCGAACCAGGCCCCTGCACTTGCAAGACAGGTGCCAAAACCACTGAGCTAAATCCCTGGCCCTCTCCCTGGCCTTGATATAATCATGACTGACAATAACTCAGTGCCTGGATGAGGCTAATTTATTATCCATAGTCCTCCTGTATGGGTGAGAGGATGTATGTCACACACAACACAAAGATGGACTCTGGTAGACTGCTCACAGAGCCACAGATTGGGAAAGAGCTGGAGTGTTGGCCTCTGACAGACTGGATAATGAACTAGATTGGGTTAAGGGATTCTCAGAGAGATGACTGGATCCTGGAAGCACTGCACTCACCAGTGGATGGATCCACTGATTTCATAGCTGAGTGTGCTGTCGGGAGGTGTGGCTCAGGTAGAGGTGGTGAGTTCTGGGCTCAGTCTTTGGAGGGTGTATCTCTCGCTGGTGCACTCCTCTGTGCTCTGCTTCCTGGATGCCACGAAGTGAATGGATTTGCTCCACTGTCCTTCCCCCATGATGTTTCTATCTTAGAGCCTGCCAATCATGGACTAAACCCCTGACACCATGAGACAAAAATAAATCTCTCCTCTTTAAATTTTAGGGGTCAGATATTTTGCACAGCAACAGGAAGGCTAATATGGAGACCTGCATGGACTGTCTCTTGGGAAAGTTAGTTTTCTTATCTGAATCTCACTTTCTTCACTTTTAATAGAAATGTTGAAGAACTTCTAATGACCCTGGAATGTAGCAAAGCCTGTACTATAGAGCTTGGGCATGAATCTGATATTTTAAAATGTAAACTATTATTTTATGTCATGGAGATAAAAATGGCAGTGAGTTTGGGCCCTCTGCTCTCTTCATGTTGGACAGGAAGCTGTGACTCTTCTCTCTCAGTCTGTAGAGTGTTTCATAGCTGCACAATAGAGTAGCTGGCTAAAGTCTATAAATCACTTACTGTTTGTTTAAATTTAGATGAGAAAAGAAAGGCAAAGAGGACAAATACGGGTACTAGTGCACTACAAGGACAAAGCTTTTTTAAGCATTTCTAAGGAAAAACAGAAAAGAAAGCTATCAGATTAGGTTATTGTCAAACTATATTAAACTGCTGATTGAGTTTTTCAGGCTACAAGTGACTCACTGGAGAGCCCTGCAAAATCAGCCCAAACACTGACAAAGAAAAACTTCTGAGTTTTGTGGTCTCCTGGTTTAACCCTGAAATGTTTCTCACTAGAGGAAATATCTTTGTTAGCATTTCATACACCAGTATTTGTGTTTAGGTAAAACCTTCCCTTTAAAAGTTTTCTTACTTCAAACTTGGAATCATGAGTTCTATGCGGAATTTTTTATCCACATGAATCTCCCAAATACATTGGGTGTCTGTTGGGTAGTTTTCTGGATACTGTGGACTAGAGAATGAACCAGAGGAACTAGAAATGACCCCTCCACAAGAATTACTTCCTCCTGAAAAACAAGAAAAAGATGTCAGGAAGTGGTCACGCGATGTCACTTGTGTGAGCCTACTAACACACAGCTCACACTCCATGGTCACGTGGGGCTAGTGGCCAAGATTTTTAGCTTAAGTATTCTTGGGAAGGGCTATGCGTGTAGTCTCATTTTGATGGATCTTAGAATATTACTAGGTGAGAGTTCCCTGTCTTTTCCTCTCCTTCTATGCCTGATAAAGAAATATTATACTTGTTTTTTCTGCTTATTGCCCTTCCCTCTTTCTAACATGGAAAAATACTGGCTCATTAGAGAGAAGTATACAGGAGATATTGAGAGGGACACAGAGCCAGGCTCTTCGGGCCTGTGTGAGGACACAGTCTGAGAAAGTCTGTGGAGCTCGAGACTCTGGAACAACTTCGGAGGGTGTTGACTTGGACACGAAGGGAAATGGACACTATGTACCACTTAAAGTCATGATGGGTTCCTTCTCTCAGTACTTTATCATCACCTATGCTGAGTGGGTCATATTTTCTTTAACTCAATATGTTCAGATTTGAATTTGCAGGTTTTGGATTTGTAAGAGTGAAACAAGATGTATAAAATTTATAACATGGAAGTCCAATTTTTTCACTTTAGCTGTCACCTTATTGTAAATCATTATACACATAGATATATACATATTCAAAGTGATGTACCATATAAAGAAGCGGAAAACTTAAAATCATCAAATTATTTTGGAAGAAATTTTCAAATGCAGTACATTTTATTTAGCTCATCCCCAAATATTATGAAATTGCTTAATGTTTTTTTCTGTCCCTCTTACCAATTTGTAATTCCTCCAAAGTGCCAGTGTTTCCTAGTCTACCCTAAGATGGATGGCAGTGGTGATGTTCCTGGGCATCTGGTAGATCTGTCATTGGTCATATTTGAACATGAAAACAATTGAGGCAGCCTGACTCAGAAGCTCCTAGGAGTTGAATTTCCTGTAATCACTATAGGCACATGGCAGGGGACGGTAGAAAGCCTGCTCAGTACCAAGCTGAGCATGAACCAGATGGGCTGATGAGACATTTCATCCCTTCTCTTGCCAATCTCCTGCCTATTCTGATCTGAGCAGGCCAGATATCCCTGCTCCAGCCTGCTCCTTGTTATGGAGTCAGCACTTACAGAACTACAGCCTTCAACCACAGCAGGCCAGTGTCTCCTTTGTGCCACGTTCCTGATACTCTGACTTCTGCTGGGGTGATCTCTTGACCTAAAGATACCGTTTCAACTTTAAATAAGTTACTACCTGTTACATGATCCTGAGAAGTTGTGGCAAGACCTGGAAAGAAGAAAAGAAGATAATAATGACATACAAGAAAAAATATTTCTTCTCATCCACAGGTTAAGGAAGTATAAAGGGCTCCTTGGAAACATCAATGAATTTAGTGCAAAGTGGAGAGTCTGAAGGTGCTGAGTGGATATTTTCTAAGGCCCTGTGGTGAATGAAAGGAGGCTCCAAGACCTTGGATATGCCTTCTGACACAGGCTGGCATCTAGGCTCTTCCTCTTGAAGGTGGGTGGACTCTGTGACTATTCTGAACAATAGAATGAACCGCAGTGGTACTGTGCCTTACGGGACCAGTGTTTTCCACCTCTTATCTCTGAACACGCTGGCTAATGAATAGAGCCTGTGCCACCCTACTGAGACCATCCTGAAAGAAGTGGCCCACCCTTCTAGCTGTCTGCACCCAGGGACCAAATTCAGTGAGACTACTTCAAATGCTTAGACCACTCACCAGATGGACACTGTTGAGTGACTGATCAGTGCTCTGATGGACAAAATAATCACCAAGCCATGCCCTGCTTAAATTCTCAACCCACAGAACACAGCCTGTATCTAAATGGTGGGGTTTTTTTTAAGTCACTAAGTTTCAGGGTGGCAGATAACCAAAATGGCGTCTTTCACTCACAGCATTTTCTTCATTTCTCTAGCAACTGTGAAATAAGGAAATAAGGAAACGATGATAGTCCATGAGCTTCCACCTGCACCTCCACTGCTCTTGATCCTTACATGGGTTTTTGACTTTGGCCCACCCTTCTCCTCTCACTCTATTGACTTTTATTTATTCACTGTGAGCAGCCAGCATCTCGGTCTCCTCCAGACAAACACCAAGATGTTTCTTCCAGTGACTTGTGACTTGAAAATGGTCTCTGAGGCTATGTGAGGACATCCACATACATTCAAAGGTTAAAGAATCACTTTGTAAGGTCTAGTTCTTTCTATTTCTAATAGAGTTATGTTGGGCATAATTTTTGATCTCTAATTCTCAACATCATGCCTGCTGCAAAGGAAATGTCTTTTAATTCTCCCCAGCATCATTTAAGAATTTTCAGTGCATGTGTTGATCTGATATTTTTTTATCTCTGGTTTTTATTACAGATAAATGTCATTCAATCATAAGAACTTGAAAGTGGGAAAAAAAATCTCAAGATCTCCAAGAGGTTGAATTTTGAGATCAGACTGTGATCACTGTTGAAACTTGATCACCCATAACTTGTTGAGTGATTTTTGATAAAGTTCAATTTCTGCTGTCCCAAATTTCTCTTCTATAAAACCTAATATATAATGCATTTCTATAGGATTGTCTTGATGATTAGAAATAATCTGAGCAAAATATCCTCTGTCTTCGCTGTAGTTTTACTTGGTCTTGGTGTATTCCATACCATGGAATGGTAAATATGATTGGTAGTTAGGAGCACTGATAGCTTGGGTTTGAATCCACTCACTGGGTATATTGGTTTCCTCCTCCTCCTCCTCTTCTGTTGAGACAAGGCCTTACTAGGCTTACCTTGAACTCACTATGTAGCCCAGGCTAGCCTTGAATTTTCCATGATCCTCCTCCCTCAGCCTCTCCCGGGCTGGCATTACAAGATACACCACTAGGCCTGGCTATCCTTTGGTACTTTTCTGACTTTCTAAATCTCAATTATCTGGAAAGTGTAAATAATCCATACATTTACCATAAAGATTATTCTGGGGATTAAATGAGCTAGAGATGGTCCCTGACTGATGAGGGATTTGGCTCATGATTTTTCAGCTTTACAGTGGTATGAAACCACATTGATTCAGTAGCAACAATACCTTCAGTTTTGAATCTGACTTTTTTCTGGACTGATGATATGTGGCACATTGTTCTTTTGAGATGCCAGGTACTCATAGTGAACCGCAGCTCCTAGTCAGCTACACCACGGCAAAGGTGAACAGCTGATGCCCTACTGTGTGTGGGGTTACTGAGCTATGAAGTTCATTGGGTCAGTAGTACAAAATGAATTTTTGTACAATATTTTTCAGCTTCTAATGGGTTTACGGGAAATTAACGACAGTGTCATTTAAAGGGCATCGGTAGATATATAAATATCTTAAAATGATGCCTGGTACTTAATAGTTATACATATGTGCTGTACTTATTGCTATTGTTGTTGTTATTAGAAAGTTCCTTGAATCAGAAAAAAATATAGACATACCTGGAGGGGTAGGTAGAGCTGTGTCTTCTGCATCTGCCAAAGAAAGGTAACTGGTCACTCCCTTTAAGTCCAGATTATGAGGGAGGTGAAATGACAAGTGTCTCAGAGGGAGATGAAGGAGACAGGCCTATGGCCTTCCTGGGTGTAGGAACCCAGAGCGCCATAACTGCCCCTGGGTTTCTTCAACTATCCTCTGGCAGAGTCCTTGATCTAGAGATCTTGGACATAGAAGCGAGATCAACTCTGCTCCAAGGGGACAAGTCAGCCAAGGCAGGATCACCCATGCAGACCCCTGAGCACCTTTCCAAACTCTCTTAGTCAATCTCTCAGGCCACGACCCTGGAATTTGCACTCTAATGCCCCAGGTGTGCTGGTGTCCATGGATATTGATGCTTCTTCTAAATAAACCCAGAACTGCCCCTGCAGGGTCTATGTCTGAGCTCGGAACATTCAAAGAATGAGTAGATGAATGGATGGATAGTTGACAATTTCACCCAGGAAAGAGCTCTAAAAGGTCTTATATCATAGTAGAAAGGTTTTCCTGAGAAGAAAGTGGATACCTGCGCAGATGACACCGGCGTCCTCATGATGGCCACAGTTGTGCTCTGACCAGCCCAAGTGTGCACACTGGCCCAAGAAATGCTCCTCTCCAGAGCACTGGAGGTTGTCCAGGAAGATGTCTCCTGTGCCAGAACCAAAGTGGGCCTCACCAGGGCTTGCAATAGCTCGACCACACCCCAGCTGCCGGCACACAACTTCAGCTTCACTGAGGTCCCACAGGTCGTCACACACAGTGCCCCACACTCCGTGGTGGAGGACTTCCACGCGACCTGAGCACAGGCTGGCGCCGCCCACCAGTCGCAGCTCTGGCCAGTTCCCTGCAGAAAGAGAGAGAAAGAGAGAGAGAGAGAAAGAGATATTGAAGCTTCCAAAAGTCCACCTGGGGTTGTAGCACCATCAGGCTCTAAGGGGGACTGGGAGGGGACATCTCAATCTTGAGCCAAAGGCTCATTCCTCACATTTCTCTTGGGTCCCCGAATCACCAGCTGTGAGACTTGCAGCAAATTTAATTTCACTTCAATAGTATTTACTGATTGTCTTCCATACCAGGTAGGTACTGATAAGTCAACCATAAACCAAAGAGATATTGTTTCTGTCTTCAGAGAGTCCAGAGTCTATTTACCAGTGAAGTGTAGACACCAGCTCAATGCACTATTAGATACTGTTATTGGTGCACTGAGATGTTAGTCAAGGAGTGAGCAGGGAAAAGTCCTTGAGCTAAATAGAAGATGTGCAGAAAGACCATGAAATGCTATTATGCATTTTCACCTCTCTGTCTGTCTCTGTCTCTCTCTCTGTCTCTGTCTCTCTCTCCCTGTCTCTATCACTCTGTGTCTCTGTCTCTCAATTTCTCAGCTTTTTGAGACAGGGTCCTGCTTTGTAGCTCAAGCTGGCCTTGAACTCACTGTGTATGTCAAGTTGGCCTCGAACTAACAGATCCTTCTGTCTCAGCTTCCTAAGTGCCAAGATTACATTCATGCCTCAACACACTAGTGGTTTTTCTCACATGTATCTGAAAACACATGTGTTTACATGCATGCACATAAACATACACAACAATGTCATTATCACATATGAAAAGTCAAAGTTAATACCAATAAGACTTTCTAACGGCAATTTAATAGTGCATAAATCTTTGTAGTTTGGAAAGAATTGAACAGTGAACTCAAAACTAGAACACATGACTCAAGGACAAAGTCAAGTCCAACTGGTATTTAATTCCCATGAACAGAAGGTACTACTGACCTGCGTCATTAGACAGAGACTCTTCAGCTTCTATAAACAGGAAAAATAAACATGTTAGTATTTTCCAGAAACCTGATTCTAAAGGTGAAGTTTTAATTATATCCTCATTATACATGTTTATTAATCCGATGTGGAAAACATTAATCTCTCTAAATACATAGTAGTGGGGAAAAGCAGCTTCACCTTTAATAAAAGTAAGCTTTCACCTGAGTGGTGGTTTGCTACTGTGTTCTGAGAAAATGGCTAGATATGGAGGGATATACTTGGGGTGGTCCTACTTCCACTGTTGATTTTAAAGCAGACAAGTTTCACTTTGGAGGCCTTTAGGGGACCTTAGATTAGACATCATCTTCTAGAGCATTGAAACTTGAGAGTAATTTGTTCCCATGTCTGTCCCTAGGTTATATATGCCTCTACAAAAAGGTGTAAGAAAGCCAACGGTGAACATATACTTACACCAACACACATGATGATGCTTTTAAATATACACCTTAAATTAAAAACCACAGGTAGAGACAGACAATGGAGCTTCTGCCCAGATGGGCAGCTCTAGGTAGTAACACCTCACATCACACTGAGGTTACAGATGTTTATATACTGAAAGGCATCTCATTACCAGAGAAGGTTACCAATACACATCACAGAGGTGACTTATTCTTTTTTTTTATTTTTTATTATTTTTTATTTTTTTTTAGGTTTTTTGAGACAGGGTCTCGCTTTTGTGGTTCAGGCTGGCCCTGAGCTCAGCCTCAAACACATCACAATCCTCCTGCCTCTGCCTCCCGAGTGCTGGGATTACAGGCGTGAGCCACCACGCCCGGCACTGTGGTATGTGGTACTGGTTGCTGCTGGGTGTGGGTCTCCACACCTAGTATTGTTATGTGGTTACCGGGGAATTGAACCCGGGCCCTTGCGCTTGCAAGACAGGCGCCGGAACCACTGAGCTAACTCCCCGGCCCCAGAGGTGACTTATTCTTAATGTAAGGATTTTAAAAAATTGCTCCACTGCACCTATAATTGGTAACTTTAGCTCAAGATTTCCTTAGTGTTTTGACTGCTTAAGTTTGGTCTGATCTGGAGCCTCTTTGTCAGGTCCTACATGAGTGTGTTGCCCAACACACCTCTGCTTCTCCTGGCAATCTCTTAGGAAAGCAATTCATGAGTGTTTAAGTGCTGCTCCAATTCAGTGTGAGCACACTCGTGCCCCACCCCTCTGAAGTCTCACCCGGCGTGCTTGCTCTCAAAGGCTTCCTTTAATGAAAAATGTGCTTTGCACATTCCAGTAGAGCACACACACTCTTGTAACTCTTACTGCCAAATGGGAAAATTATTCTTGAGGCCAGTAGTTAAACCATATCTATTCAATCATACTGAAAAGGTACAGCAAAATCAAATGCTACAGGCTTGAGGATACTGTCTCTGTCCCTGGCTAACTCCCAACACTAGCAGGATGGTCTTGGAGCACTCTGGCACTGTCAGTGACCATCCGAGGGGGACAGGGTACCTGAACAGATGACACCGGCATCCTCATGGTGACCGCAGTTGTGCTCCGACCAGCCCGAGTGGGCGCACTGACCCAGGAAGCGCTCCACACCAGCACACTGGAGGTTGTCCAGGAAGATGTCCCCTGACCCAGGGCCAAAGTGGGCCTTCCCAAGGGCAGACAGGGCCCGACCACACCTTAGCTGTCTGCACACAACTTCGGCTGCATTCAGGTCCCACAGGTCATCGCACACCGTGCCCCAGGTTCCCTCGTGAAGAACCTCCACACGGCCCGAGCACCGTCCGGAACCATCCACCAGTCGCAGTTCTGGCCAGCCTTCTGCAAATGGAAACCTGGTGACTGTCCTCTAGGCGCATGGCCCCCTTCCAGAAGATCCTTGAGCCCCACCCCGTACTACTGTTAGAGACAGAGAACCTGGTGGAGTCATCCATAATGAACCATGTCACTAGGCTTGTCAGTAACATTTAGTCTAAACAAATCCATCAAGTGATTATCTATTTTGGTGGAGATATAGGGCAGTCTGTTTTGGATAAATGCATGAAAACATTTTATATAATTTACATGATAGTTTGTGATTTTTTGAAATACTTCCACATGTGTTTGCTACCTTCAATTTTATAATAATAGTGGAGTATAAATAGAAGAGTATTGATATGTGCCTTTTTTTTTTTTTTTTTTTGAGACAAGATCTCACTTTGTAGTTCAGGCTGGCCCTGAGCTCACTATGTAGCCCAGTCAAGCCTGAAACTCACAGCAATCCTCCTGCCTCTGCCTCCCGAGTGCTGGGATTACAGGCATGAGCCACCATGCCCAGCACTGTGGTATGTGGTGCTGATTGCTGGTAGGAATGAGTCACCACATCCGGCATTACTGTATGTGGTTACTGGGGATTGAATTCAGGACCATGTGCTTGCAAAGAAGGCACCAGAACAACTGAGATAAATCCCCAGTCCAATGTGCCATTTTTATCTATGCGGAAACTGGAAGTCAGAGAAGCAAGGTGACTCAACCAAATCCTGTGTCTGGTTAAGTACCAAATCCATACTCAGGTCTTCTAATTTCCAAGTTTACTATTTTATTTCTGGTATTTTATCTCCCTGCCTGTGAAATAGCTCTGACAACCCACTCATTTGGAAAATTCATTTGAATTTTGACATGGGACTCCATGCATAGAAAACTAGTGGTATGGACAGGAAGCTAACCATAATCTAGGGCAGCACAGGAATGAAACAGAATCTCCTACTGCAAGGTACTTGTCTGTTGCTCAAGCACTGAAAAGTAAACTTTGCTCTTCTTGAGATGCAGAGCCAAAAGATCTCCCGAAGTTTTGAATAGCCCTAAAAACCTGGGTAGAGTTAGCTGGCTCAATTGCAAATAAATGAACTATTTTCAGGTGGTATAGTTTCTGCACACAAAGCAGGACATACTGATAAATGAAAAAATGCATTCCAGGGCTTACCTGGCTTTGCTATTAATGTCTTGGGAGTTATTGAGATGGCTGTTGAGACAGCTGTAGCTGTTGGGTTGCCTGTAGCTACTGGGGTGGCTGGTGCTGTTGGAGTGGCTGTAGCTGATGGGATAGCTATAGCTGCTGGAATGACTGTAGATGCTGGCATGGCTGTAGCTGCTGAGATGGCTGTAGATACTGGGATGGCTGTAGCTGCTGGGATGCCTGTAGCTGCTGGAATGGCTGTAGTTGCTGGGATGACTGTAGCTGATGGGATGGCTGTAGCTGCTGGGATGGCTGTAGCTGCTGGGATGGCTGTAGCTGATGGGATGGCTGTAGCTTCTGGGATGGCTGTAGCTTCTTGGATGCCTGTAGCTGCTGGAATGGCTATAGTTGCTGGGATGCCTGTAGCTGATGGGATGGCTGTAGCTGCTGGGACGGCTGTAGCTGATGGGATGGCTGTAGCTGCTGGGATGGCTGT
>PVIR01002023.1:0-11974 GCA_004026965.1 Petromus typicus
AGGAGGACTGCTGAGTTCGCGGCTCACCTGGACCAGATAGTGAGTTCAGGCCAGCCTGAACTATTAAATAAGACTGTCTTAAAAAAAAAATAAAGTCAAAATGATATGTCACTGAAGATTCATCAGATTGCAAAAACTTAATAGTTGGCCAATGCTAAATTAAATGTTCATGAACCAATAGGGAACTTTACACTTTTCAGGTAGGGATGTAACTTTTTACTATTTTGTAAAAACATTCTGTCATCCCCTAGAGAAATTAAATATATGTCTTTGTATACATATGTATCTATATATATGGGGAGTCTGCCAAAAAATGTACACACACTTCAGACTAATAAATGTCTGGAAGCTAATGGCGACTGCTTTGAGCATTTCTTGTAATATTAAAGGCCAAAGGTAACTTGTATTAATCTCATGATATCTCAATCAATCAATATAGAATTAAATTATGTATACAAGTTCTTTCTCTCCTAATGTATACACTTTTGTCCTCTCTGTCTCTCCCAATATACATACATATATATTATTATAATAATATTATAACATTATATAATTATATATTATGTATATTATAATAATACATAATATATAATTATAATGTGTAATGCAAATATATAATTATATCTCATTAAGAATCATATTCTTAACTATATACTTAATGCTTGCAAAAAGTAGATGACATGTAAAGATAACAGAGGTGCTAAGAGCCTTCACAATGAGTTACATCCTTAGCCCTCTACAAGTTCTTTCAAAATTTTGAGACAAGCTCTTACTAAATTTGCTAACTTGCCCAGGATGGTCTTGAGCTTTACCTCTAGATTCAGCTTCCCAGAGTGCTAGGCATATACAACCATATTTGGCTAGATGTAGCATTAGTAACAGATCAAAATCTTAAAATTGGATATTTGTGGCTGTCATAAGTTGTAATATACTCGCAGTTTGAAGAAAACAGGAAAAGAAATGTACTATGACGACAGGCATCAACCTGGCTAAATTTCATAAACAATGTTGAGTAAAAAAAGAAGTAAAAAATACAACATATGTGATCTCACATTCATGTAAAGATCAAAAGCAAGTAACCAAAACTGCATAAAATATTTAGAAATGTGTGCATATATTACAAAGCTATTAACAAAGAAAGAAAACAGAATACTCAAAGTTCACGAAAATAGTTACCTAGGAAGAGAGTAAGAACATGAGACTGCAATCTTTTATTTATTAAACTGTAGAGTGGATACATAAGTGTTTTTATTGTTATATACATATTAAGTTGGTAACAAAATGGTGACTTTATTTATTTATTTATTTATTTTTTGAGACAGGGTCTCACTTTTGTGGTTCAGGCTGGCCCTGAACTCAGCCTCAAACTCACATCACAGCAATCCTCCTGCCTCTGCCTGCCGAGTGCTGGGATTACAGGCGTGAGCCACCATGCCCGGCACTGTGGTATGTGGTACTGGTTGCTGCTGGGGTGAGTTTCCACATCCAGTATGGTATGTGGTTACCTAGGATCGAACCCAGGTCCTTGCAATTGCAAGACAGGCGCCGGAACCACTGAGCTAACTCCCCGGCCCCATAAATAATGATATTAATAATATGTTGCTTCAAAATCTTCAAAGACTATGTGGTTAGAAAACAGGTAGAAATTTCAATATCACACTTTATATACTTGCATATTTATACTAAATTTCGTAAGATGCACCAATTAGTAGCTCACCATTTGAGAAAACATCAAGCTTAAAGCACTGCAGGCAGCTCATCACTATGATAACTTTTCATGTCTTGGCAATTCCTATTCGTATTTTAAACAGATTTACTCTATTTTATATTCATTACACGTCCAGTGAGCGTGTGCACCCTCTCAGCATGTCCCCCACTATGTGTATATACTATATAAACACATTTTCTTTTAATTCACTTCTCTTTCCATCAGATATTACAGACTGTCTCTGGGGAGGAAGCGAAGCGTTGCTATGTTCAGATGAATTTTCTGGCCCAAGGAGATAATTTTGCACATAGTCAATAGCAATATCCCAAAAGTGAACTAGAAAACTCAACCAGTGAAACAAAATTCAATAGCAATATCAGAGCAAAAAACTTAACCACAGAGGGTATGTTTTCTAAAGAACACACACACCAGTAAATGCAAATGGGACATGTAATGCCTACATATGATCAAAGCAGATTGTGCTATGTTGTGAGATAAGATTGCAGGAGAAAAAAATCTACCTATGTAACCCTCAAGAGGTCCCCACTGCTTAAATTTATTGAAAATCAGTTTTTTTAATGGATTGCTGACTCTACATCAAATTTCAGGGAAATTTTTTACATCACTGAGAAATCATTTAATTATTACACTATTTAATTATGCATGAAAATACAATGCAATTGTTTAAAAAAAAAGCATTTTGGATTACACATTCGATTAATGTAAAATGGTGCATCTGACAGTTCCTAACACAGCATGATCATCTGTGCTAATCTAAAACTGAAAAAAGAAATGACAAAAGGTGACTAATTAAAACATGACTTCTTTCAAAGTGCATTATATCACAATGCACTGCACCACCAGAGGCCTTGAAACTTCTGACCAAGACAGTGAAGGCTTATCCTTCACACTGTTTAAATTATCTTCAAAACACATCTTTGCTTTTGAAAATTTGTATTTAAAATACTTAATAGAAATGATGTTTTTATAAAATTACGTTGGAGTGGACATTTGTCCATGTACATGAATACCACAGTCTAATAATACATGTACCTTTGGAAATCATCAGTACGCAAAATCAATAAAAATGAAAATTATTTTAAAAGGAAAGATCTATTTTACATGGCACACATTCTAATACCCATATGTTTATAAATGCATACAGATATATATGCCTATAATGTATATACATCACAATTTATCTTGGTCATGTATGTAAAACTAGATATATCGTTTCCTTTGTATAAATATATATGCCATTATGTATTTATTTCTGTAATTTGGCTTTTTCAGAATATATAATAATATACAGAATGCTGGTAAGAAAAAAAGAGAAATAGAATAAAGTGTTAAAAGTGAGTAGAAATTAAGTAAAAACTAAAATGATTCTAATTAATAGCATGGTCAATGTGGAGATTCTAGTATATGAAAAATACTAGCTATGCATTAAAAGAATAATTTAATATTTTGATAAAGAGTTTAAATTATTTAAGGAAAAAGAAGAAATGGTCCTCAAATTCCCAGCTGAGAAGACCTGATGGCTGTTTACTTAACCTAAGAAAGCAAAGGGGAAATACCAAGTAGCTCCTCTCACTAAGTAATTCTGATTGGAAATTTAACATGTTAATATATCATTTTAAAAAATTATGTTGGTTTAAAGTGTTACATGTGAAATCTTTTTAGGAAGTTCCTATATTTTGATAACAGACTCAAATCATTCAAATATTGATCTAATTAATGGTTTAAGACTTTCTCAAAATTCGTGGTATCACACCACACAGGTCAGTCACAAAGAACAATCATCTTTTATATTCACATCTCTTTTGTCTGAAAATATTTTAGTGAATGCAAGCCAGTAAAGGACATGAAATTTTTCTCAAACAAGTATGAGAAGAATATACACTTCCAGCTGGAATATGTAAAGAAACAGAGTAAGGTCCAGTTTTTACATGAAGTTTATTTCCATCATAATCTATGTCTCACTTCTTTTCTTTTACTTCTCTCTCTCTTACCTTCTGTTTTCCTTTTAGTACTGAGGATTAAAATCAGGACATTCACATGAAACCAGCATGACATCTTTATGTATTTATGTATTTATGTATTTATTTATTTATTTTTTGAGACAGAGTCTCGCTTTTGTGGTTCAGGCTGGCCCTGAGCTCAGCCTCAAACTCACATCACAGCAATCCTCCTGCCTCTGCCTCCTGAGTGCTGGGATTATAGGCATGAGCCACCACGCCTGGCACTGTGGTATGTGGTACTGGTTGCTACTGGGCGTGAAGTCTCCACGCCCAGTATTGCATGTGGTTTCCAAGAACCTAGGTCCTTGTGCTTGCAATACAGGCACTGGAACCACTCAGCTAAATTCCCAGCCCTTTTTCTCATTTTTCTTTGAGTTAGTGTCTCATTAAGTTACTAAAATACCAAGGTTAGAGTCAAATCATTAACCCTCCTGCTTTAGGCTCCAAAAGTGCTGGGATTAAAAATGTGTGTGTTGGGACCGGGGATTTGGCTCAGTGGTTCCGGCGCCTGTCTTGCAAATGCAAGGACCCTGATTCGATCCCTGGTTAACCACATACAATACTGGGTGTGGAGACTCATGAACAGCAGCAACCAGAACCACATACCACAGTGCCGGGCATGGTGGTTCACGCCTGTAATCCCAGCACTCGGGAGGCAGAGGCAGGAGGATTGCTGTGATGTGAGTTTGAGGCTGAGCTCAGGGCCAGCCTGAACCACAAAAGCGAGACCCTGTCTCAAAAAAAAAAAAAAAAAAAATGTGTCTCCACTCTGGAGATTTAGCTCAGAGATGCCAGTGCCTGCCTTGCAAGTGCAAGGGCCGGAGTTCAATCCCCACTCCCTACCACATACATAATGCCGTGTGTGGAAACTCACACCCACCAGCAATAAAAACCACATACCACAGTGCTAGGCATGGAGGCTCATGCCTGTAATCCCAGCACTTGGGAGGCAGAGGCAGGAGGATTGCTGTGAGTTAGAGGCTGAGCTCAGGGCCAGCTGGAACTACAAAAGGGAGACCTTGTCTCAAAAAAACCAAAGTGTGTCTTCCATATGACATCTTACTTTGTTATCTATAACATTTGTTACCATAACTATTTTGCCACTTGTGCATACATTATTTTGTATTCTTTTCAAATTACTTCTGATGTCTGTAATTTGTATCTCTATAGCAAACTTTTTTGATTAAAAATACAGACTATGAAATTAGAATATTTAAGATCTTCTCTTAGAGATGGCAAAAGGTATGAAATTAAGTAATTACAGAGCTCACTGGCTGATAACCCTGAAAGACCTGAGGTCTTTGTTTTCATTGTTCATTCTTCAATTCACTAGGACTGTCTTTCCTTGGTGATTAAATGGCCAGAATAACTGAAATGGCAAGTCTCAGTACACTATTTAAAAGCAGGACATTTCTCTGGTATGAGAAAATAAAGATGTAAGTGAGTCCTAGAATTGTATGTTACATATTGTGAAATAGAAAATGTTCAATGTTAAATACGGTGAAGGGGGAAAAATGATGAGACTGTAACACAAAAGTAAGGAAACAAATTTTATATATATGGGGGGGCGGTAGGGTGGGTAGGGCTATGGGAAAAAATGAGAATTAAGTTGTGTCTTATACTGGTACAAATCCCCACTATGGAGTGCAATCATGATGCATATATGTAATGTACCAATAAAGATTAAAAAATTTTTTAAAAAGATTACAGTACAGTAAGGGATTGAGGGTTAAAAAAAAAAGCAGGACAAAAGTAGTAATAAAAAATAAAAGCAGCACAGCAAGGGAGGAAAAGAAAAGTGAGATCATTTTGTCCCCTACCTCCTGTCAAATTGTACAAGCAAATTTTCCCCACAAATACTCCAGCCACCTTGTATCTCCTTGACCAGAAGTTGGTTATAGTATCAATTTCAGGAGCAAAAGAAGTAGAAAATGTATGTCTAAATATGCAGTTCTTTCTCTACCCTGAAACACTGACTAAATATAAAGTGCCTGGGGTGGGACACTGATAAAGAATCACGAAAATCAAAACCCAGTAAGAGATCAAGCACAATCTGCACTGCGAGTTATGCAGGATTTAGTTCGGCTCTTGTTCCCAGGAGAGTGCTACTGCTCCATCCTGACAGCCTAACTGCCCATTGGGCCACTGGTCTAATTCCCCAGGCTGCACTAGACAGAAAAACCATTTGTGAACACAGTACAGAAGGCAATATGCTGGTAATTTTAACAACGACAAAGGTAGAAAAAGAGTACAAGTAGAAGTCCATCTCAAAGCTAATCTGTCCGGTCCTTCAGAAACTTCTGCTACAGGGGAAAGGCAAAAATGAGAATCAAGATGTGTCATGTACTGGTATACACCCTCAATGCTGAATGTGATCATAATGTATATATGAAAGTACCAATAAAATCAACTGAAAAATAAGCTTCTGCTAATTTTCATACAAAAACAGAAATACGTTTTGAGTCAGATACCAGCTATTTCATAGAACATGCACTACAATGGAGTGTGTTACATAACTTCCACTATTTTTCAAATACATGGAGCCTTTAAAGAATGGTGGATCTCAAAAAGCTGCTGGAAGCTAGAGTTTGCACTGCAATTAACACATACAGGAATTGTCACGTCCCGTTCCCGAGGGCTACTCATCTGGCATCGAACCACGGGCGGGGGTCATCACGCGGAGACGAAATGCTGGAGAAGCCTTTATTGCCAGCGCTCTCAGCCCTTATATACAGCCCCACTTCCTTGTTCCCAACCGCCCCAAACCAACCTTGTAGGGGGCGGTCCTTGTCTATTTTCCCTTAATCACTGTGGCCGGAGCTGTGTACGTGCCGCCTTGTACTTCCTTTATGGAGTCGGCGTTGTTTAGCCTCAAGGGACCCCACAAGGAATGAAACTGGAGAATTTTAAAAGCCAAAACACTAAACAAAAAGAATGTACCTATACAAAAATGTAATGGTGACAGAGTCTTCTGTGGGTTTCTGCAAAGAGAAGTGGAGCTTCAAGGTACATGCCACACTACCTGAGCCTAGAAATTGACACGAGCATAACTCCTCTCCGTAGCGCTCACCAACTAACTTCGCCAGCAGGTGCTGTTCCTACACTAATAAGATGGAGATTCTAATAATATCCATCTCGAATACTTGTGAGTATGAAACTAGGCTTACAATGCTGTTGTCACCACCACTGATAATCTAAGCCATGCCTGCCGAAGGATCAGAAGGACCTTCATAAAAGAGACTTCAAATAAATTCCATAACATCCTAGATTATTATCTATTTTATATTAGTGCCTCTTTAAATTAACTGCTACTAAAAAGTACCTAAGTTCATGTATACACATTGGCTGCATATCTATATCTATATATATATAGTTAATTGGGTTATTTTATGGGTTTTCACAGAAAACAAATTTGCAAAATATGCATAACATTTAGATCTTCATTTAAATACAATATAATCTTTCTGAAATTTGTATTTCACTAGTTACATATACAATTCAGGAGAAATGTGCTGAAACCATAACACATATTTCTTTCTCCACTCAAAAAGCACTCATAGAAGACTCAACAAACCTACTGTTAGTCTCAGCTACTTTACCTTGATACAAGCCACAATGACTCGGTAGTATTGAATATTAATGAAAACCTGACATAAAATTTTTGCATTTCCTTCTGGTTACCTTTTATTTGCCTCTTCCTCACTAATTATAACTAAGTTGGTTAAGCATACTGCATCAATAAAATAATTATGAATATAAACTAGGCATGAATGCTATATATTTCACAATGAAAACAAAGCCATTCTTAGCAAGGCTGATTATAATTTCTAGAAATCAGAGGATATTTCCCACAAAAAATTTCCTATAAGTCAATATACTCATTGTTGTGGGGAAGTTTGCAACCAGACAGTCACAAACTGACATCCTGCACTTGCAATCCTTAAATACCAATTAGAGGTATTCATGGACATATTTTGGAAAACCCCGAATTTAGCACACCATATTTTAAATATTATCTGAATAATACACTCAACATATATTTTACCATGTTTTGGTGCCTATCAGAAGAATAAGCAAAGAGAACAAAGAGGACTTTTAGGGATTTTTAAAGTAAGCAAGACTTCTAATAACTCGTTTTTTTCATGTGTACTCTAAATTCCTTGGGCAATTATGTTGCCCATAAGGAGGTTTGAGAGTGCCATTTGCCTTCTGTTTGCTCTACAAATGTGTTCTGGCAAACTACTCAACATCCATACATAGATGGGATTGACGCAGAAGCAAGCAGAATAAACCACCTTTATTAGTTACCTGTAGCTGTCCTAATAAATTACCACACACTTAGTTGCTTAAACAACAGATTTATTTTCTTACAGTACTGGAAGTTCAATGTCTGAAATTAGTTTTATTGGAATAATTCAAGGTGTGGTCGGGTACACCCCTCTGGAAGCTCACAAGAAAAATCTTTTTCTTTGCCTCTTCCACTTTCTAGAAGCTACCTTCATTCCCTGGCTCATTCCCACCTCTCCGTGTAAAAGCGCACCGCTCCAATTTTTGCTTCTATTCTCACATATCTTTACGGACTTTGCTCCTTTCTTCCCTTTTATAAAGACCAGTGTGGTAACACTAGACCTACCCGAATAAACAAACACATCTTTCCACTTCAGAGATCTCGATCCAAGACACCATCAAAAGCCCTTTTGCCATATAAAACAGCATATTCAAAATATGCAAGAATAAGTATGAGAAAATAAAGATGTAAATGAGTTCTAGACTATATGTTATATATTGTGAAATAGAAAATACTCAAAGCAAAATGGGGTGAAGGGGGAAAAATAGTGAGATTATAACAAAAAAAGAAAGGAAACCAAGTTTATGTGTATAGGGGGTGGGGGTGGCAGGATGGGTAGGGCTATGGGATAAATTGAGAATTAAGTTGTGTCATATACTGGTACAAATTCTCATTGTTGAGTGTAATCATGATGTGTATAGGTAATGTACCAATACAGACTTCAATTAAAAAAAAAAAAAAGAAGGTATAGAGTGGCAAGAGACATGGTCAAACTTACCTGTTTCTGTGTGTAATAAGAAGCTTGTATTTTCCCAATTTAGATGAGAAAGCAAAAGATAAATTTATACTGTGGTATATTTATTTATGACATGGTTTTTGTTTGAGAAGATAATGTTTGCTATTGTTAAAAGTGGGAAGGCAAAGGACTGAGGTGGTGGAGAGGCAGGCTGGAAGGAGCCCAGCTAGGGGCCACTGAGTCACAAATACAGTCTTTCAAACAGAAATGCTAAGAAGTTATTGCAATGTAGTCTAGAGATAACTACAAAGTGATTTGAATTTAAGGCTGAAATTATCCTAGCCTAAATGTGACTGTGTATTTTTCAAATGTCTCTTATGTACATACATAACAGCCATGAGTATTCTGAGGCAATTTTCTAGCTAATTTAGTCAAGTAGTTGATTCTTATTATATTTGTTTAAATGAGCTGTTTGGCTGAATTAATTAAATTGATCTGTTATTTCAACAGTGTTGACATAGCTATAATAGATATCTCTAGGGTATGGTATGCCCTGGGCTTAATAGTCCTCTGTTAAAAAATGACTTGCAAATATCTGAGTTTCTACACCGTTGACTATCTTGGGAACAACTTCTACAAATAATCTCTACTGAAGGTTGTCTGATGCTGACTTAATTTTGTAGCCAAAATTATATTTGCTTAGACATTCATAGTGTTTGTTTGCTTTTCCTTCCTTATTTCCCTGACCCTGTGTCTCCACAGTGATCCTGAACTATAGCCAACATTTTACTCACAGCATCTTTATTAGCTGAGATGTTGGAATATGCATGTCAAATTTTCAGTAAGTATTCCTTGTTGTGATTTATTTTCCTTAGCCAGTGTTTGTGTCTGGAAATTTTACTTGGACCGTACAAAGAAACCTTGTATTCCATGGAAAAAACAAACAATAAGCATGTCCACATTTGCCATTGCCTTAATTCAGACAGATCCACTGGAATGTACCTGAAGGAAAAGATTTATTCCTCTAGTGTACTTTATTCATCCAAGTTCACTGAAGGGTGCCATGGCATAAGTTGACTTTAAAAGCTGTTGAATAAAATATTCAGCTAAAAACTAGCATTTCCGTTTCAAGAGTAAAGGAACAACAACAAAATGAAACAGAATCTAAGACTTTAGAATTTATGTACACAGTAAGACTGGAAACTGAAGCTGAGCATGAAAGGAAATGTTTTCCTGACATTTCTTCTCAAAACAAATCAACAGCAGAGGTTGTTTTCAGAGGCACAACTCAATAATTCTGTAAAAACATTTTACTTTAAAAAATTCCTCCCCTTTGCTACCTGGAATGCCCTTTCTCTTATGTTCCATCATTTCCTTCAAAAATCAACTTTTCTAGTACTGTGCCTCTATTAACTTCACTTGTATGTGAGAGGAAGAGAAATCACATTACTTTAGGGAATTCTATGACAGAAAAGAAAATATTCCTGGGACAGACACTCACAAGTATCATTTTCTTCTACATTCTTTACAAACTCTTTGTAATTAATTGAGTCACTTGGGGACATCTCTGTGGTCAGGTAACTGATGAATAAATCTTGCTTTTTGCCCACCTAAGAGGAGTTAGATTTAATCAGGCGTTTGTTCATTTGAGTCAAAGTTTATTCATCCCACATAACTACACAACTCAATAAATATTTATTGAGCTTCAGCTAAGTTTTCATAAGCTCATTTCACCTATAAATTCAACTTAGGTAACAACTGGAACCATCCTATTGCTTTCATCACTGGGCAGATTATACGTCTTCTAGATATAATGTGCATCCTTCATAACGCAAAGTCCTAAGACTAGGGTCGGCACCTGAATCTGAACAATTCTATACTTTTTTATGGTAGAGTTTATGGCACACAACTGTGGCCATTTTGGCTTTAAAATTACACAAATTTGTATTTATATCAAAATTATCTTAAAAGAATTTTACACACTTTTATGCTAAAATATCTTAGGAGAAAGAAGTAACAAATTTGTCTTGCAAATAAAAATATTCACAATAAATGCACTATCATAAGTCTATGAATGTACCTGTTAGAAGATTTGCCTATTACGTACAAAGCACTGAGTCCGATATTACCACCCAAACAAAAAATAGCATTACTTTAACTAGCAAAATACTACCAATCCAGGTTTACTTATAAAAATATTAATAATCAACAAAGCTAATTTTTCAGAGATGTAATTTTTCCCCTTTATCCTATCTTTTCCATTCAAGACTATATTTTAAAATGTTTTCTTTTTAATAAATTTTACAATAACGATCATGTAAATCAATCATATCTTTTTATTTCCTTTTCTTCACTCTACTTTCACTAAAAATATTCAATAAAAATAAAGAATATGCATTTGGGTGGGGGATTTACCTCAGTGACTCTAGCACCTGCCATGCAAGTGCAAGGTTCTGGGTTTGATCCCTGGTATCCATACTCAACAATGTCAAGTGTGGTGACTCATGCGCACCAGCAATCAGTACTACATACCAAAGTGCCAGGTGTGGTGGCTCATGCCCGTACTCTCAACACTTGGAAGACAGAGGCAGGAGGGTTGCTGAGGTCAAGGCTGAGTTTAGGACCAGCCTGAAGTATAAAGTGAGACCCTGTCTCAAGAAAAAAAAATTGCATTTTTCTCAAATATAATAAACCTTTCGGGAAATCAATTCATCACAAAAATTTTTGTCTCGCTATTAGTATTTTAAATATTGGGCTTACTCATATTGTGTTAGGATACTATTAGGAATAAAAATATGCCTGGTAAGAAATTTGAAAATTACTGGGGCTTAGTCATAACTAGAGTATAAACTACTTTCTATTTTAATAAGGTATCATACATGTTCATGGATTAGAAATGTACCTGCTTCTCCTGATAATTGTGGGAGTTGCTGTCTTTTTACTTACAATCTAACCTAAAATTCAAAAGTCAAACTTAGTGAAAATTTAATACTTTAATGAAATATAATTTGTTAATACAGTTACTATCTTTTGGATTTTCATAGTGTCTGTGGTAATTTCACCTTTGTCATTTCTAATTATAAGGATATAAGTCTTATTTCTTTGTAGTTTTGCACTGGGCTTGTCTTTCAAAGAACTAGCTCTCTTATGCTTTCAGAGAACTAGCTCTCTTCTATGCATTTTTTAAAAAAGATTTCAGTCTCAAATGCATTTATTTCCAC
>PVIR01002023.1:12074-47789 GCA_004026965.1 Petromus typicus
GAACCACTGAGCTAACTCCCCGGCCCCCCAGAAATGATTCTTAGACACAGACAAACTACCAAAACTGAATCAAACCACTAATATGTTTATCAGCCTAATAACAAGAAAGAAAACTAACTCAACAATAAAGATTCAACAACTAAAAGAACCTTAAAACTTAACAGATTCACCGCTGAATTCTAGAAAACCTTTAAAGATATTATGAATATTTTTCAATCTCCTGAAAGAAATTAAAAAGAATGGAGTACTCTCAAATTCATGTATGGAAGTCACTATCATCCTGATCTCAAAATCAGATATAGACCCAACTAAAAAAAAAAAGAGAACTATGGTTCATCCCTTTAATGAATATAGGGTTATATCAACAGATATAGGGAGAGCTTTGATTAAAATCCAAAACCCTTCAAGATAAAAATATAGAAGAAAATAGACATTCAACACCCTACTAGAATATGATAAAAGCCGTTAATGACAAACCAATTGCCAGCATCATATTGAAGAGGGAAAAACTAAAAGGTTTCCCACTGAAATTAGAAATAAAACAAGGATGTCCACTATCACATTTGCTGTGCAACACAATAGTTGAAACATTACCAGAGCAATTAGGCAAGAAAAAGAAACTGAAGGGATAAAGAAAGAGAAGAACTCAAATAATCATTATATGCAGATGACTTGATACTCCACAAAGAAGATCAAAAGAACTCTACTAAAATTTTCTTTATATTGATTTCACCAAAGTAGCAAGATACAAGATCAACATATAAAATAACATTACCATTTGTCTACACCAACAATGAACAGGTTGAGAAGGAAATTCTGCAAAACAATACTATTCACAATTGCTTCAAAAAAATGAACTATCTAGGTATTAACCTAGCAAAAAAAGTAAAAGACCTCTACAAAGAAAACTACAATACTCAGAGAAAACTGAAGAGGACACTGGAAAATAAAAAGATATCCCTTGCGCCTAGATAGTCAAAACCAGCATCATCAAAATATCCATACTCCCAAACTTTTATACCGATACAATTCAGTCTCAAACAAAAATAACAATATTATACTTTATGAATACCAAGAAAATGATCCTATATTCATATGGAATTAGAAGAGACACCAAATAGCAAAAGTAATTTTAAGTAATAATAGCATAACAATAATAATAGTAATAATAGTCATACAGCTTAGCAATTGTACACTTTAAGTTATATTATCAAGCATCAATGACAAAAACAGCAAGGTACTAGAACAAAAACAGACATTTAGATCAATGGAACAGAGTACAGGATAGAGAAATACCCTCAGACATACTTAACTAGCTAATCTTTGACAAAAGGTCCAAAAACTTATATTGAAAGAAAGTTAGTTTATTCAAGAAACAATGCTAAGAAAATTGGTTTTCTGTAGAAGAATGAAACTGGACCCTAACCTCTCATTATGTACTAAATTAAAATGAACATGAATCAAAAGTTAAAACACTGAAACTGAAATATTAAAGGTACTGGTTGTACAGCACACAAGAAAACTTGCATGGTTATACTGATGGATTATTACCTAGGAAAACAAAAAACTATGAGCTGAATAGTTACAATTTTCCTGCAAAAAACAAAACAAACAAACAAACAAACAAAACGCAAACTCTCCACTTAGAACACAAAGCACAAAAGTGGCTTGGGATGGGAGGACAGGAAGTGATTACAAGTGGCCAGAAGGAAAGATTCAAAAAGTGTACTGTGTTCATCATCACCACCAGAGTGTTCATTTCTACAGTGTACAGACTATCTGACTAGTGGCTAGCACATGTGGTCCCACCTCATTCTGGCACAATACTGACGACTGCACTTTGGCATCATTAGGTACGATGAAAACTCACTAGTGTGAAGCTGAAAGCTGCAACCTGTGACAGATCCACCACCACCCCAACTTACTGTGAAAATTTCCCAAATGTTTCGGTACTTCCTATTTAACTAAAAATAGTGAATACAGCAAGAAAAGTATCCTAAACTCTCACACTCTGTAAGTATAAATAGCCAGTACTACATTTTTAAAGAAAATGGCTCTTTAGGACAGAAAAGCTGTCTTAGCACATGCACTTTTGAATTATTTTGTTACCTATAAATCACACTTAGGCAAGATGATGCCTGAGTCTAATCTCAACATTCTGGGTGTCTGAGACAAGATTACAAGGTGGACACCAACCTGACAAATTTAGCAACTGAGATTAATTATGCTGATGTTGTTGATTCTTTTATTGATTTGAAAAATAGAAACTACATATAAATGTTTACAATGTATAACATATTTCAGAATATGTATACATGATGGACTAGTTCAATCAAGGTAATTAACAAATGTATTACCTCATTACTTCCCTTTTCTTCCTTGTGAGAATACAAAATTTTCAACAATATTCCCAAAAATATTGATCACTATAATTACAATGACTTAATGGGTATTTTTTTATACATGGGAGTATACATTTTAATGTGAGGATACTAAGTACTGAAAAAGTAAAAGACTTAGTAATTGAATAAATTAGATTAAAAGATCTATAAATACTTAGATATAAGTGGATACTGATTTATTTAGTATGGAGAAAGATGTGAGCCTTAGATTTTACTTATCACAGGGAGACTCCAGTTGTGGAACCCCAGGAGGTCACGTCACTTTCTTGGCAACATGTCCAAAGAGAACCCAGAACCCTGGTTCCCGGTCATCACAACTCAGTACCAGCATCTCCTGAGCTCACTTGCTAGAGGTTGTCAGCAGTGAATATGCCGAGTTGCTTCTCCACTCGGAGGAGCTGCAGCCTCAGGACCGCAGGCAGACAGAGTGTCTGTGAGAGACCAAGAAGCCTGCTGACTCCATCTAGACACTCTAGGTCACTCTGCAGGAGCTACACGACAGTCATGGACACCCCAGGGAAGGTCTCCTTGGGAGTGACTGTCAGTGGCCTATCAAAATCAAGGTACCAATGTGAAGTCTCCGTAGGTCCAAATACCAACCACACAGGACCTGCAAAGAGCCCAGGGCACATTTCACCAGGCCCGGAAACACCTGGACAGGTCTCCTCAGAGTAACGCCCCAAAAACCTACAGAGTCAAAGTCCATGGTGGGAGACCGAAGTCACAGCTACCGGCCCCAAGAAACCTGAGAAGTCTGGTGTACATCTACCCAGGCCTGGCCACTGCCAGGGAAATAATCTCACGGACAGCCCTGCAGGATTCCAGCCAGTGTGGTCCCTGCAAGTCATCAGGCCATACTTGCTTTCTAAGCCTTTCTGGCCAGTTTTCCTGACCAGCCCCTTCTTCCTGGGTACCTCCATGACCCACACCTCTACCCAATCAGCTCTGATGCTGGGAAGAGACCTCAAGACAATGTCTGTTTAGAATTCCAGCTCCTGTGAGGACCTTAGGGATAAAGATGGCGATGTGAGGTGTTGGGACAATAAACAGCTTTTCCCCGCAAAGTGGATAGATGAGGAAGGAGCCCCATATTCTGTGCCACTCAGTTGGAGTTAAAAGGAGCCTTTAGGCTTTCTCAGGTAAAGAAAAATCCAGAGCTCTTAACTCCTGCACCGCCTTGTGCTCCAGAACATCCTCTAGTGCCTTGTCCAGCAGGAGATCGATCCGTCCTCCGCAGAGGCACAGGGCTCCGGAGAAAGCTGCACTGTATGAATGGCCACACTTTTCAAGCCCAGCACTTCAGCAGGTGGACTCACTATGCCATCTGCACAGACTGTGTCGGGGACTTGGACACCAGGTATACAACTATGTGGAACATGGACTCTCAGTTCATATGACATGTCACACACTTGTCACCA
Source organism: Petromus typicus (assembly GCA_004026965.1). Lineage (NCBI taxonomy): Eukaryota > Metazoa > Chordata > Mammalia > Rodentia > Petromuridae > Petromus > Petromus typicus. The sequence continues at coordinate 15,895 of PVIR01002023.1, forward strand.
TTGGATGTGGGCAGCATTCTCTACCACCAGAGCCTGTGATGCCAGTGGATCCATCAGCCATGGCTACAGATCCTGCACCAATTGCCTTCTCACATAACTCTTCTGGTCATGAGGGTTTAGAACAAGGTGATGGAGAGAACGAGGCAGGGAACACCAGGGAAGGTGACAAAGCCTCCCCCAGCTTAGGAATCAAAGTCCCCCAGCTTAGGACTTCAGGACTTCAAATTGTTACATATGATAGAGAGAGGGAGTTATGGAAAAGTACTGTTGGCCCAACGGACAATCTCAGATCACATTTACGCGATGAAAGCCATGAAGAAAGAGCACGTCAACATGGATCGGGTGTGGACAGAGTGATACGTCTTGGAACAGGCATCAAACCACCCTTTCCTTGTCGGCCTGCACTCCTGCTTGCAGATCAATGCTGACTGTTCCTTGTCCTGGACTATGTCAGGGGTAGAGATCTGATGTTTCGCATGCAGCAGCAAAGACTTCCTGAAGGACACACCAGGTTTTACTTTGCAGAAATCAGTTTAGCGCTCAATTACCTTCATTAGCAGGGGATACTGTACAGAAACCTGAAATTAGACAACTTGTTACTAGACTCAGAAGAACACATTAAACTCATGGACTTTTCTGTGTGCAAGAAGGATTACTGCCAGGAGCTATGATCAGCACTCTCTGTGGCACTCCAAATTACCTGGCTCCAGAAATTCTAAGGGGAGAAGATTGGTGGGGTCTTGGGGTGATGATGTATGAGATGATGATTGGAGAATCACCATTTCATCTTGTTGAGAATATCTGCAATTCTTATAAAAACTCAATCAATTATCTCTTCCAGGTAATTTTGGAAGAAAAACTTTTCATACCTCGTTGTTTGTCTGTAGAAACTGGAAGTGTCCTGAAAAGTTTTCTAAACAGGGACCCAAAGGAACGACTACATTGTGATGGTCAAAGGGCCTTTGCCAATGTTCAGGAGCATCAATTCTTTCAAAATGCTGAGTGGGACAGGTTGGAGCAAAAGCAGGTGGGGCCTCCCTTTACACCAAGAATGTCCGGGGAATTTAGTCTGGACAACTTTGATCCTCAGTTTGCCACTGAACCTGTGCAGCTCACCCCAGGTGATAATGACATTGTGAGGAAGATCGATGGATGTAAATTTGAAAGTTTTGAGTACATTAATGCTCTACTCATGTATGAAAAACATGTCTGATCCTCATTTCTTGAAGTATGCATACTGATTATGTTGCCATTTAATAGTTGGAAAAACTTAACATCCTGGATAGAACTGACCATTTCATAATGTATGTTAATTTTAATTTCTTTTTTTTGAAGCTATATTCCTATATAGTGCTTGATTTTTATAGTGTGTGATACAGAACATTGAGTTTTTTTATTGATGAAGTTGCTTTTTATCATTTGACATTAATACAAATGAGACAAGTGTTTGCTAACCAACCTCATAAGTACATTTCATTTGCTGAGCATAGACTGAATGCGTAGGAATTTTTCTTGCTAACTACCATATAGGAAAATAATTTGTTTTTAAATACAATGTCCTAATTATGCTTGTTTTTCTTCAAACCACATTACATGTACATTTTAGGCCCCATTTTATGGAGTTATTAGAAGGGAAATTCAAAAAATAATAATTTTGAATAAATGTGTAGAAAACATATATCTTATAGTTCTATATCCTTAAGTCTTTTCTTAGCACATGAAATACCAGAATTCATATGAGAAGTCGAGTTATTCTAACCATTTTTTATTATAATTAGTGTTTAGCAATTTATTCAAATAGTTAACATACAGGAAAACACAAGTATACAAAAATACAGTATTTTTGGATTTTTAGTATTATTTTTATGCAAAGGACTTCTAAAGTAACGGTGATTATCTAAGTAAGTTACAATGGCACAGTCTTAGTAAAATTTAATTTTAGGTAAGCTATCTAGTTTTAAATTTAAAATGATTTAAAATTTGTAAGCATTTAAAAAATTACTTTTTTTGTAAGCCCCATTTCATTAGATATGTAACTTTTCCAAAGCTTGTGCTCATATATTGCTTTTTCTTTAAATATCTAAATTTTAAAGTAATGGAAACCTCAAAAGACAATGCTCAGGTATATTCACATGTTTATTTGAAAGGTTTTTATGTTTTTCCTTATGCCTGGAAAATGCTTTAAAACAAATAGCAGTATTTACATCAAAAACTTCCAGAGAACCCCGACCTGTCAGAAATAAGCTTATGTCCCTGATGTTTCTTTTAAGTGTGGCTCTTTCCCACATGGCATTTCAGAATGCAGCAGGGTCACACAGGGAGTTATCTATAATGTATATTCCTGAGTGCACATTGAAAGGCCCTTGTGTTTTAGATCTCTTTTCTAAAAACAGTCAGAACTATATCTATGGTGAAATATTTTAAAATGGTGTAAGCAGCCAGTTCCAATCTTGCAAACAGTTTTGAATAGCTTTAAAATGACTTCAGATATGTGGCCTGTTTCCTCCCACAGAATAATAGCGGTCTTCTGTCAATAATATACAAATGGTGGCATTTGTCTTTCATGAAGTTTCAACTTTTATTCAGAGTGGTCTTTTGCTTTTAAATTTTTAAGTAGTGAGATTTACTGTGTTTATTATAAGCAGAAATATAATCAAAATAAGTTTTTTAATACTGTTTTACTTTTTGCAGTATTTGTGTCATTTCAGATGATATAAAAGTTCTCTTAAAATATTCCTAAGGAGAATAAATCAGAAAGGTTGGCATTCTGGTATTCTAAGAATTTATTTTGCATTAACCTGTGAGTATATCATTTTATCATATGCAGCCTCAATTAAATATCCAGTATTATGCTAGTTCAATGGTGACATATTTACTTTATAAGTGGTAATTTACTTTTCATTTTTGTTATGTAGAATTTTGCCTTGGTCATCATAATATAATCTGTATTTGTGTACTTTACTTTTATAGTAAATCTCTTAAAGCAAAAAAATAAAATACCTTGTGCTCCTTAGAGAACAGACCCCATTCTCCCATAAGAGATAATTAGTATTTAAAAACTTCTTTCACTGTTTTCATGTTTTTCTTTGCTGTCTTCAAAATACCTGCATGTGCGCCCTTAAAAGGATTATTTAGCTCACTGCTTGTGGCCTCATAGAAATACAGTGTATTCATTTACACAGGGATTACTGTTACTTATTTTTTCCACTCAGCATATGCCTGATATTGATCCATGTTGACGTATTTCACTATTTCCTACTGTGTTACCCAGCTAATCCATCATTTGAATACACCATAGCCTATAGGCTTTTTCTATTTCAGGTATATATCTGGACCCATGATTTTGCTATTACAAAGACGGCTACAGGTACCATTCTTACACATGCCTGTTGTGCACGGTTGCCTAAGTTTTTCTAGATTCTTTTACCTAGAAATAGGTTGTTGTTTCTTGTAATATTAGAATTTTTCATTCAGAAGAATGTGTACAAGTTTCTTTCAATCTACATATTCATCAATGATTGTTACTTTTGCATGTTCTAAAACTTAAATCTGTTGGATAAAATGTAGAAAAAGAAGAAATTTTTGAATAATTTCCCTGGATTACTAACAAAGTCAATCAATTTTTCTTATGACCTTTTTTATGTAAAATGCTCCCTTTGCTTATGTTATGGTAGATTTCTACTATATTGTTACAATTTTTATATATGAAGAATATCAATCCCATGTCAGATTTAGTACTTCTTTTTTGGTTCTTTTTGCAGTAACTTTTGGTGAGCAATGTTATTGCACTCAGATGCCTCCTGTCAATCTTATTTTTAAACTGTTTTTCTATTTAGTGCAATTAAAATATTCTCTTCTGAAACAGTTTTATCATTCACATTTAAATGTATAATATACTGGGTATTATTTTTAATGTATGAGATGAGATAAAAGACAGTTTCATTATTTTCACTGCAAAAATGTCCTTTCCCTCTTATTGCTATGAATTGTGCTTCCTAGACGAGGATTCTCCCATTTAATTATATCCTCAATTTATCGAGTTTTTTCAGATTTTCAAGTTACCACGGTTAGTGGACTGAAAGGTATCACAGAGGTGCCAAGAGGGTAGTCTCTAAAACCTCCGTATGTTGGTCTAGATGGCAAAAGAGTAAATATTACTTTATGTCACAAAGTATATGATTAGATGAAAGCTCTTTAGGCATTTTCCTGCATTACCCAGTAGACTGCAACTGTAGGCACATATGGCTATATAAAAGACAAGAAATGTGGCAGCAGTGGGTTAAACACTACACATGCAACAAAAAGGATAACGTGTTTGTGAGTGGGACAGAAAGGTGTGACCCTAAGCCACAGAATACCACATAGAACCAGAAGCCTATGAAACAAAGGCTACCACCACCAACCACCACCCTCAAGCCTTCAGGGACAGTAAGGCTCTACCGGACTACATAACCATGACAGCATAAATTCCTTCAATCATTTTGCTCTGTTTTGTCACAGCAACTTCAGAGACAAAGCAGCACTGAAAATGAGAGCTTACAAGCAAAGAAGACTTGGAATAGAACCATAAATTCAATAATTAAGTAAATAAAGAGCTTTAGCTAAATTACTTACCCTCCCTGGTGCTTATGTGACTCATCTGCAAAGTGTGAAAATATTTCCATTTAATCATTAATTCAGGAGGCAGTCTGTGTGTGACTGACAAGCTCACACCACAGGATGCATACAACAGTGGTATGTATTTCAATGTACTAGCTACAACAGTCATTTCTGAAACCATTTGAAATACAGTTATTTTAGAATTCTTCAACTAAAATTTTGGTAAAATTATTTTAGAAATACTTTTAAGGAAACGAAATTTTTATACCCCATTTTTGACTGTTTTCAGTTTTTACTACTTAAGCTAGAAGAGAACAGTAAAGGAAAGAGAGATGGCTAAATTATCATGTTTCACAAAAACATAGCTGGTAGATGTGGATGCTGATGTTTTCACACCTGCCGTCCATTATTCTCTCCTTCTTACCTGAAGTATATTGTCATGTTCTCATATTCTCACAGTTCATGAGCCTTGGAGCTTACCTCAGCTCAGGACTCAGGTTTAGAAAGAACTGGTTTAGGAACAGACCTGTGTTATAATTTGGCCAAAAAGACACAAATAATTCCTCTGCTAAGTGCTTCTTACAAAGTTCTGTTTTGCTCACTTAAGGGTCCAGAAATATTCCTTATTTAACTCAAGATGCCTCAGTAAGAATGCTATGGCTGCTAGCCTGGGACATTTTCGGGTGAAGGCGACACTTGGGAATACAGAGTATAGGAATGTTTGTTTATATCACTGATATGGTGAATCAATGGAATATGACTTCATCCTACCTTACTACTCGAGGGCAAGCCAGTGAGTGATGGTTCCCATTCTGAAATGGCAATTCTGAATTACAATTTTGGTTACTTGCACAGATCACCCCAATGATAGACAGTATATGTCAGGTTATGAGACTCTCCTCCTATCCCCTGAATGTGAGCCATGGGCCAACTGCCTTGACCTTTGTTCTAAGGTCTACCACCTAAAAGCAGAGAGAACAACAAAGACCCGAGGATATTCCTAGAATTCTAGGCCTGGGCTTATGCACGGCAGACTTTTGACCTTTCTTTACTTGGATCTTGTTAAAGGTTCCTGGATAAGCCCTGCATCTCATAGATCCAATTATACGCAAGTCAATCACTGGAAAAGACAGGCACAGTGGTGTCAATCACGTTGTTAATCAAGCTCTGAATGAAGAGATGTCATAGACGTGGAAGACACAATTCAAATCTCTGAATCAAACTTATTCCTCTCCCACTTTCTTTTTGCTGCTGGCATAAGCCTGCTTGCTGTGAGCATCCCTTTCTCTTTATAGTTTATCAAACTCAACTGCTTTTTTCTTACTGTTGCATATAACATCCGATTCTTTTGTTTGTTTGTTTATTGAAACAGATAGGTTCTCACTTTGTAGTTTAGGCAAGTCCTGAACTCAGCCTCAAACTCAGCAATCCTCCTGTCTCTGCTTTCTGAGTGCAGGGATTACAGGCGTGAGCTACCATGCCCAGCACTGTGGTATGTGGTTCAGACTGCTGGTGGGCGTCAGTCTAAACACCCAACATTGTTGTATGTGGTTAACAGTGATGGAATCCGGGCCCTTGCACTTGCAAGACAGGTGGCAGAACCACTGAGCTAAATCCCTAACCTAATTCTTTGTTTATTGTATTCAAGAACATGGAAACCCATTCCAGAACTTAACCTCCCCAGTAACACATATTCTAAATGGTAGATTGACCTATCAAGGACTAGACACAGCTTGGACCCTAACTAAACTCATTTTTCACTGCCAAAGCCAAAAGCCCTAAAAAACAGTCACTGGAATTTTATTAATTTAATTAAAATTAAATGTATTTCAAGTCCCATAAGCAAAACTGAGAAGAAAAGAAGAAATCTTCCACAGTGAAGAATTACATATGAAAACCAGAGAGGATATTCATAGCTTAAATTTTTTTTAAGATTTGGGGAAAAGATGAAAAAAGATATGTAGTTCTGAGTTCTGTGAAAACAGTGTGCAACTACACAGCATTTGGCTCATAATTCTTTCATTGTAAAATTTGCTTAAAATGAGTTTTCCCTTTATAAAAGTGTTCTAAGAACATATGTTTCCTCTAAAATTCTCCAGTTGGAGAACGTTTCCTGCTGAAACACTTTGAGTCCTCTCAGGAATGCCTTAAAGGCAATGTGATTTGGAGGAGGAATCACAGTAACAGTCTTTTAAAGATACCTAAACCAAACATTTACATTCACCAGGGTGAAGGCATAAATAATAAATATTAGTATATGGTCTAATGGGAGCTGTTGAAAAATATACAGAAAAAAATATATGTAGCTTAGAAGTAGGAAGGTTTTGTATGTTATTTGGACAGATTCTTGGTAAGATAGAAATTATACTTGAAACTACATTTTCACAAGGAAAGAAAACTTGTTTCACCTTCTTGCATTCATAAGAGGCAGTCTATTATTTCCAGACAAAAACTACTTCAAGCTTTATGATAAGTCTCCTAATAAGTAAATATCAATTTCAATTTTCTATCTTGAGTTTATATTTTTAATAACCTCTTATTTTGTACAGAATTTGCAATCCTCAGTTTATACTCTATGTTCATTCTTTTATTGTAAAATAAAATGTTAATAGATTCTGAGAATGCTTCCATTAATGCAGTGTTTCTGGAGCACCTTTTTGAGTGACATAAGGAGAAGAGTGTTCATAGATGTCTTGAAATCTGAGGATAAATAGGTAAGAAAAGTTTTTCCAGTGTTTTTACTTCTATACTTACTTATTGCTAATTACACTGTAATAATAAATTCTATATAACTTTTGGTGGGGGGTACTCAGGATCAAACTTAGGACCTTGTGCTTGTCCAGCAGATTCTCAAACCACTGAGCTAAATTTCCAACTCAGTTCTGTGTAACTTCTAAGGATAGATGAATGTAGATTGGAATGCAAAAGTTTTTCATGTATTTTGTTTTCTTTTTCAGGACAAATATTCTTCCCTGTTTCCTTCAAAACTAGTGCTGGTCTATAAACAAAAAAAAATTATTTGAAAGAAGTATCAAGAGAGAAGCATAAATACTGAGTAGTGATAAGTTACTTTAGAGTCACTGAAAAGACTTTCTTTTTTCGTGTGTGGTACCAGGGATTGAACTCAGGACTTGGGTATTCCAGGCAGGCACAATGCAACTACCTACATCCCCAGCCCTAAAAAGACTTTAAATTGTGTTCTTGGCTCTTTCATCAAAATTATCAGTTGGCTATAAATACATGGATTTATTTCTCAGTTCTATATTCTGTTCTATTAGTCTCTCTATAGTATGCTTTTGGGGTTATAATATCTTTACAGAATAGTTGGAAGTCAGGTATTGTAATGCCTCTAGCTTTGGTCCTTTTGCTCCTAATTGTCATAGCTATCCATTCAGTCTGTGGTTTCATAAGAACTGTAGAATTTTTTTCCATTTCTATTGAAGTCATTGGTGTAAGAGTATGGAGAAAAATATTTCAAAAATTATAGGGACAAAGATATTTTAGAAATGACCCAAAAAGTACAGGAAACAAAAACTAAAACGCGATTAGAGGTCAAATGAAAAAGTTATGGCATAACAAAAAAGTAGACAACCTGCAGACTCAGAGAAAATATTTGCAAACTATTCACCTAATCCAGAATAGATAACTATCTCAAATCAAGGGCACATAAAACAGAACAAAATCTGATTTCATATCTAAAATGTATCAATAAACTGAATAAAGGAAAAAATCTAATTTCAAATAAGGCAAATGATCTGAATAAGTATATATCAAGAAAAGAAAAATGATAAACATGTATGAGAATAAAAAGCTCAATACCACTAATCATCAGGGAAATGCACATGAAAATTATGAGATATCACCTCAATTAAAATGGCTGTCATAAGAAAGATAAAACAGTTCACAAATTTCTGTAAAATGCATAGAAAGAGACTTTATACACTGAAAATCAGAATGCAAGTTAATAGTCATTATAAAAACAGTATGGAAGTTCCTCAAAAAGCTAGGATAAAACTACTATCTGAGTATATATAACCAAAGAAAAGGAAATCACTATAACAAAGAGACTCTTGCAATCCCTGGCTCCTTGCCATTACAATTCACAACAGTCAAAAGACAGAATCAATCTGAATGTACTTCAATGAAAATGAGTGGATAAAAGGGAAAATACGGACGTGTGTGTGTGTGTGTACGCACGCGTGTGTGTGTTATATACATAGGTGAGTATTACACAGAATATTATTCATCTATAAAGAAAATGAAACTGCCATTTGTAGCAACCTGGATGGAACTGGAAGACAGGTAAAATAATTCATGCACAGAGAGTCAATTTGCATGGCTACCCTTATTTGTTTCCAATAGAAAGAAATGATGAATGTTAGAGGTGATGGATACATTAATTTTCATGGTTCATCATTACATATTGTATACATGCAATGAAGTAACATACTTTATCTCATAAGCATGTACACTGACTACACCTGAATTAAAATTAACTTTTAAACTTAAAATCACATTATAATGGTTTTACGAAAAAGCTAACAGTCACACTCTACATCTATATACTTGTATAAGCAGTAAATTTTGTTCACATGTTGCAAACACTGGACAGATAAAAATAAAAGTTAAGACAGACTTCATATTTCACTGTTAAATTTCTTCCCACTTTCTTCCTTTAAATCTCTAATTCAGATAAACATAAAAGTTAACAAACTGGCTTTGTTCAGGCACCTATCAGTGTGGAAAACCATTCCAAATTTACTGTCTTCAAACAGTAGTGACAGACTATGTCTAGCAGTATTTCAGGTTGGCTGTCATATTCTTCTCGTATAACTAACTATGCAGCTAGTAGGTAATGGCCTGGACTCAGCTGCCACCATTGGGATGGTGAGAATAAATGGATATGGTTACAGGAATAGCAAGGAATTTAGAGTCACCAAATAATTTACTATGCCATGCTTTTAACTCAGGGTTTGTGGAATACATATAATATATATGCATATTAACAGTAAAAATCCTAATAGCATTATTAAAATGTTCACAATCAACTTTCAGATCAACACATATAAACAACATTTATAAGAATATTTACTGTCATAAAATTTTAGTTTGTGTTTTATAATATGGAAAATTCAAGAAATTTTCCTACGGAGAAAATGCAAACAGTAAACAAATAGATGATAGTAAGAAACACAGATATGTTAGGGAACTGTTTCAAGAAAGAAACCGGGAAATATAGTAGAAGCGAACAGTCATGCATCATGTAACTGTAGAGAGAAAGACAACAGGAATGTCCTGAGGATGGTCACAGTTTGAGTCATGCTCAGAGAGGAGTATCCAAAATTTGTCACATAAACTGAGACGTGTGGCAACAACAAAGAGCCCCCTTTTGACAATGTCACACACTCTAACACTGAGAAATGTTCCAGAAGTATCTGAGAAATGAATGAGGATCTGATTTCAGTACTTGAAGTGATAGGGGACACAAGGTCTGCAGGTTTATGTTAGTACAGACTGATGGTAAACTGACTCCATCTATCCTGACGCTGGACTGAGCCAGTCCAGGAACCAGTTAATGGTTTCTACAAACATGTCATGCTAATGTACTTACCATTCATTAACTGTAAGTCACCACCAATTCTAAAATGCATGCTGGATTGAGAGATAAAACGTGAGAAATATGCTTGTTACAGCTGATATTGCTAATTGTAACAATACCTTGAACTCAATGACCATGAGAACATTACAATGATACTTTCACACTTTTCTGACAATATTTATAACAGACTACAAGGTACTTTTTTTTTTTTTTTTTAGGTAGGGCCTCGCTTTGTAGTTCAGGCTGGTCCTGAGCTCACGAACTCATATCAATCCTCCGGCCTCTGTCTCCCGAGTGCTGGGATTTCAAGCATGAACAACCACGTCCAGCACTGTGGTATATAGTATTGATTGCTGGTGGACGTGAGTCACTGCACCCAGCATTGCTGTATGTGGTTATCCAGGAGGAGTGAACTAGGGACCTTGCATTTGCAAGAGGCCAGAACTACTGAGCTAAATCCCTGGCCCCAAGGTACTTCTTACTATTCTTAATACAGGTATGAGGCAACTGTTGCTAAAGAGATCATTATCTATTCAAGGTCAAAAAGCTAGTATATACAATGCCAAGAATCTATTACTGGTCTTTCTAATTCCAACCCCAGCTTCTAATCACTAAGCTTTATGGTTTTCTTGCAACATCATCATTTTTTTATTATTGGAGAACATAAATTTCAAGGCCAGTTAATCAATACATTTTAAAATCTCATAATATACTTGGGGATTGCTGACTAAATTCAATACAAAAATCAAACACATTTTTATTCTACAATTTAAAAGTTTACTGTTACAAATTCACCACAAAATGTGACTAAACAACAATAGCCATTTCTTGGTTCCTAATTGCTGCTGTCCTAATATTCCTCACATATTTAAATCTATGTCCAATTTCCAATTATAAGCCTATTTGGCATAATTAACAGTCACTGAAGAAAAACTCAAAGAGAAGAAATGCTATTCATCATGATAGGCTAAATTTCTCTGTGATAACTGCGGCCAACTATCATAGTAGCTCACAAGAACAAATATCTATTTCTTGTCCCACACCATGTTCTTTGTGATCAGTTAGGACTTTACATCACCTCAGCACATGACCTAGCTGACAGAGATGAGATGATCGGGCACATTTCCCAAATGCCGTTGTGGTGGGCAAAGTGAGCCTTTTGCAATTACATACCAGCAATAAACAGCTGACCTGAATCTGTCCCTAAGAATGTCCACATATTACTGCTTAGAACCAGTTTCTAGGCCTCCCTCTATCAGAGGTGTTAAAAACTGCATGGCACACTGCATCTAGAAAGTGAGCAGCATTACTAATTACCGTGACTCTCTCTCAGTTGAAAGTATGCTGCCTGGTGGCTCTGCACACAGTACTACTTCTTTAAGATACCTACACTTTGGGTTAGTAGGATCATGCTACAAAAGGAATAAAGAAAGAATGTGATTACTTCTTTTGGTAATAACTTTTCATATTCATGTTTGAGAAAATATATATGACAAAAAAGCCTGACTTCAAGGATGGCTTTATCTGATTTTGTATTTCAGTGACAACAGAGGGTAAACTTGCATTTGCAAGTAGCAAAGATGTATAAAACAGATTCTTTAAATGAAAGTGCCTTCATCCAGGCATTAAGCCTAGGGGATGATTAAAGATGTCAGACGAGGTAAGATGCGGCTTTCTTAATCCTCATAAAAACAAAACAAATTCAGTCTTCAAATTCCTAAAACTAAAAGAGAATGGAGAAGAGGTTAGGCAAATGGGCTAACTTTGAACTTCTGCACTAAAGGTCGTGTACTACCTTAAAAGACATTACATTTTCTATTCCGAGACTTGTACTTTATGCTTTCATTTTGTCTGAGTCAGTGGTGCTCAAACTTTGACACTCACAAGATTTACAATATACATCATCTTCAAATTTTTTGTTTTATGGGAAATTTTCAAAAAATGTTTTGTCTTTAGTGAACATCTGTGCACAAGTAGTTGGAATTTGATGACATACAAGTTTAGCAGCAATGCTTTGGCATTAAAGCTCCTAGTAGAGGACATGCTACAGGGTTTGGTGATATTCTAGCTGATTTAAATATCTTACCCACATGTATTTGAATACTAACTTTTGCAATGTGGTTAACCATTACTACATTAATTAATTCAACAAAATATGATAAACTATTCTTTTGTGTCTACATATCATGCTGAGTATGCTGAGATAAAATATATCATCTCTGCATTTGAAGGGTCTGCTCTTGAAAAGAAATCAAAGGAATAAATAGCCAACGTTCAGTTGTCTCTGGATAACCCAAAGGGACAGATAATGGGTCAACTGATGATTAACTTATGATGATATTTAGCTTCATGGATAAACTCAGACTCATCTTGAATATTTAAAGGAGTGTAACAATTAGATAGGCTAGATGGTAAGAATGGTTTGCACATAAAACTGGAGAAACACACAGGCAAGACGGCAAGAGCATTTACAGCAAGGCTGGCTCCAACTATTCACACTATTTCGCACCTTGTGTATTTCACTAAGTCCCATTTCAGGAGCATCTCCACAAACCCCATAACAACAGACTTAATTCATCCTTTTGATTGGCTTCATAGTAATATCAACAATAGCTGTATATTATTTATAAGATCATCATCTACTAATGAACACGGAGAATTTTGCAAGGTTATTCTATTACAAATATTGTTGCAATAAACATCTGTTTTGGCATAACTCTGTACTTAGGTGCTTTGATTTCCCTTAAGATCAATTTCAAAAACTGGCATTATTGAGTCAAATGATATTTTACTTTTTAAAAGCCAGATTATTGTATCAATTTATCTTCCTACCTAGCATCACAGGATAAAAATCTTCATAATGCTGAAAATTTCATTAGAAAAGTAATTAATAGCTCTTCGTTATAACTTGTATTAATATCTGAACACTGATGAGATGGAAAATTTTCTTTTCTGTTACAGTATTTACATCCACTCATCATCTCCATATTGTCTTTTCTTGTCATCTTTATGACTTGAATACTTAGGTCTTTTACCATAATACATATGATTTTTCAAATTACATCTTTTTGATCAGTTTCCCTATGGGTTTTGTTCATAAAGATGTTGATCTCATTTATGATATAATTTGCTTTAAAATTAGGTTTAAAGTTTATAGGTTCATATTCATTTTTCTTTGTCAATGAGGGCTTTGTTTTACACCTACCCTTAGACGACTTTTTTAAAAAAGTCATCCATACCTTCAAGCTGTACAGATAATAATTTGAAGTTTATCCTAATCATTTTTTATCATTTAAAAACTTTAGATCCATTTTAGCTTAAAACATACATCATTTTAAGTTTCCTTACTCTTTCAGATAAAAAGCCAAGGAGAGGTAACTAGTTATAGTATCAATAAGTATATAGTACTTTCTCAGTAAGTCAGCTGGGACTACTCTTTGTTCTTAAGTCCAGAATGTTAGTACAGCTATTATTCTTTAGAGCAGTACAGATATGGTTTGGAATCTCTCTCATTGGAGCAAAAGCAGTATACATTCTGGCTTGAGATTTAATTCTGTTAGACCTGAAACCTAATACTTATCTGAATTTTCCCCCACACTGATTTAAGTCCAATAAATGTAAGAGAATTTGATCTGTTTGTGAAAGGCCTGGAGGTGACTGCTAAGCATGAAAACATTATCAAATTTATGGTCAACCACAAGCTCTTTGGATCCACCATGGATACACATGGGGATACATTTTAATAATTTTATAATCAGATTTCTGGGATGGGTGCTAAACTACACGAGTAGTCTGAGACTGTAAATTCACATACAATGTTGTTTTTTCCAGTTGAAAAATTTATAGGTAAAACAAAAGGTGTTTGTTTAAAATCAGTAATAGACTCAATCTATCATCTTTTGAGTGCTACGTGGCACAAAAATAAAATACTATCAGCTTTGGTTACCTCTACATTTGATCTGTTGTCAAGCTGCATTTAAGATAATGCAGAAGGATTATTTTGACATGGTCATTTCTAAAGACAATTCAAAACAATAACATTATGGTCTGGTCGTTAATGTCAAATAAATAGTATTGCGCCACATATTACTGGGGCACCTTTGAAAAGGTTTTCTTTGAAATTTCAATGTCATAAATTTTCTGTAGAATGTTTTGTCCTTTTTTGAAATAGTTTAAATTAAAAGCTTTTTAGAAGCTGGGGTTAGCTTTTATTGGAAACTGTGGTTTGTCCTCAAGAGTAATGCTTAGAAAATTGTTAGAGAGTGATCTTGACCAGTCTATTGCAGAACAATCTAAGCAGGATCTTTGTTTTTATTTTATTTTATTTTATTATTCGCAATAATGGGAATTGAACTCAGGACCTTGCACTTGTGAAGCAGAACTGATACCTATGAGCTACATCCCCAGCCTTTTATTGATTTTTTTGTAATAGAAGATCATTCTCAAATGAGGAGCTCTGAGCAGTCAGGAGATAGTATAAACACATTGAATTCCTGGATGGAGATAACAGAGACTGAGAACTGAAAAGTGAAAGCAAATGGAGGTCAATCTTAGCTTCTTCCACTGTGCTCTTTGCTTGAGGTTTGAAAGGGTGAAGAACTTCACCAGTGTGGTACTAGAGAGTGATTCAGGAGTTATCCTGGCTATTTGTATCACTCTCAAGCATCTATTTCAGTGAAGAGAAATGCAAGCCTGTTGTGTATCTGAGAACACTGGGCTTGAAAATCACACCGTTTCTATTTCTTTCACATTGCAGCCCAAGGAAGTCAGAGAATAGCCTGATACAGGGTCATAGCTACTGCTGACATCTACTTATTTAATAATTTAACTAAAATCTACTGAGTCTTTAAAATATAAAGTTACTGTACTTGGAACTTTGAGAAAATCCAGGTAATTACCTAGAACCAGTCAGGCATTAAAACAAGAAGACAATAAAAAGAAACAATCAAGGAATCACAAACTGTAAAAAGGACACAGCATTCATAAAAATATAAAATCTGAAAGAAATACATAGTTACCTAGTAGAAATTCACAGTGAAAATATTTCCAAGACTCCCTGGTAGAATCAGAAGGACTAGTACTTCACAGAGAAAAAGAGAATATTCATTCTAACTTTTGCTCTAGTGACCATCAACTCCCTTCAAAATATGACTGCTGCTAGAGGAACAGGTAGAAACAAATGTGGGCTGTGCATTGCAGGGACTCCAAGAGTGAGAAAGCATATTCAAAATAAATAAGTGACTATGATGTGTATAGATAATGTACCAATAAAGATCTGAATTTAAAAAATTTAAAAATAAATAAATAAATGATTGAAATTAATGTACACTGTCTTCTTAAAATTATGCTGGTATTCAGAGTCCATGTCTAGCACAAGAGAATATGAATATGTAACATAAATCTTACATCTAATTTTAACCTTAAAAGAGCCATGAGAGGTAGATAGTAAAGAGCAAAAACTCAGCATCATTCTTTTAACACTGAGGAAATTAAGGCTAAGAGAAGTTTGTTTTGTATTATTTCTCAATGTAGTTTTGCTTCATTATCAAAGTTTAGGTTCCTAAGAATGTTCATGTTACTGAGAATTCACCCTGAGGGATCTCACACTTATTGTAGAAGCTCACCATCTGATAAGATACTCAGGGAGTGCTTTCCTGGCATTTCTGAAGGACAAACTGCATGCTGTACTTATATAAAATGTAGTTTCTCCGAGTGTCCAGTAGGGGTCATAAAATTCTGTCCTCCTTTAAAAATATATGAAGTGAAAAAACTTTTTAAAATGAAAAATCACGGCTTAGAAAGATGAAGTGTTAAGTCTTGCATAGTGGACACATTCCAAATTCAGCTCCAGGATATTATTTATACAATTCCTTTGGGTGCAAGATGTTAAAGTCTGAAATATTGAGGCCTACTTGTCACAATCAGCAAAACTGCACTATCAGTAAATTGTTCACATTCTACTTGGAGCTTATATTTTCACTTAGCTTAGAAGGGTAAAATGATCAGTTTTGCTGTAATTTCTCAGACCTGCCTTGTTCAACCTCAGAGACATAAATATCAGAGTAAAGCATGTTTCAAGATAATGTAAGAGATCCAGTGGACTTCAGAATTGGTTTTATACAGCCAGAGGATGTAGCTCGTGATTCTAGCATGTGCCTGGCAAGTGCAAGGAACCAAATTCGATCCCCAGTACAATATACCAAAAGTCAGGTGTGGTGGCTCAGGCCTACAATCCCAGCACACTGGACAGAGGCAGGAAGTTTGCTGTGAGTTCAAGGCTAGCCTGGGTTACATAGTGAGTGCAAGGCCAGTCTGAACTACATAGTGAGACTCTGTCAAAAAAAAAAGACAAAAAATCAAAACACAGTATTGGTTTTATAGATGTAGCTTCCCCTTACAGTACTGCTGCACTTCTAACACCGTCAAATATTTGATATCCATTAATAACTTCTTCAATTGTGAATTTATTCTGGATTAGCATAAATGAGACAAATTTTAAAATTATGTCATAAATATCTGGTTTGCACGTAATAATATTGGTGTGGATTTTCTCCCCCATTTGGATATGTAGGTGACAATTTTATTGAGTAATAATTTGTATGTAATAAAACACTAAATTTAAGTATATAATATACGATCTTTGATAAGTGTGTTGAATCATGATTTAAAAGATTTCTATCACCACTACACTTTCCTTCTTGTTCCTTTAGTAATAAGCTCCTCCCCACTCCTGATCTTTAACACTCAATTTTTCTTTTTATATTTTAATTTTGTTGCATGGTTACGACACTGCTTAACATGAGACAACCAAATTTTCAGTGCAGTACAGCATTCTTGTTCATAGGCACAAAGTTGTCTATAAGATCTCTACAACTTATTTATCTAAAATTCTATAGTTTTTATTTAGAAACTTACCGTCCTCCTTTTCTACTTCTATGTTTGACTATTTTAGATACCCTTAAAGTGGTAAGGTAACTCCACTGTGATTGGTTTACTCCACTTAGTACACTGTTCTGTTCAGGTTTTATATATGAGTATTAAAAGGCTGAAAAATACTCCATCGTAAGTATATATTACATTTCCTCTATCAATTTATCCACCTATAGAAGTTCAGGTTTTGTCTACATCTTGGCTGGAGAAATATACAATGAAAATACAAGCATTCTTTTAAAAGCTTGTATTCAATTATTTCAGATAAATACCCCAAATTTAGATTTCTTGGGCATCTGATAGAAAATAATACAAATCACAGCAGAAATAAATGAAACAAAAAAAAAAGTCAACAAAACTAGTAGTTGATTTTTTGAAAAGAAAGTTAATAAGCACACTAGCTAAACTGAGGGACATACACAGATCAGTGTAACAGAAGAGAGAGCCCAGAAATAAATCCACATATAAAGTTAATTTAGTATTGAACAAAAGCCTTAAGAGTAAGAACAATGGTGAGAAGACAGCATCTCCAACACCTGAGGTTGGGCAAAATGGACAGCCACATGTAAAATAGTGGAATTCTAACCTTGTTGTATACTATATGCAAACTTCAACTCGAAAAATGTGATTAAAATGTTAAGATTAGGCCCTGAAATGACAAAATTCCTGTAAGAATATGAGAGGGAAGCTTCATTATATTGGTCTGGGCAACAATTTTTTGGATATGAAAATGAGAGTATTAGTAACAAAATCAAAAACAGGCAAAAGATTTGTTTTCTGTCACTATATTCCCATTTGCTTATTTCAGAATTTTATACAAATGGGAGAATACAGAATGTTTTTGTTTGAATTCTCTAACTCAACATAATATTTCTGTTATTCATTCACATTGCTGCATGCAACCTTTCTTTTTAACTTTTAATTACCAAGTAGGATTCCATTACAAGGATATACTAAATTTGTTTATATATTAGAAAATGAATATACAGTTTCTTTTTAAATGGGGATATTAGAGATAAACCCTCTTTAAAAATTCCCATCTAAGTGTTAAATCATATATTCATTTCTCTGGGGTAAACAACCAGGGATGGTATTTCTTTTCCATGTCATAGCATATGTTCAATTATATAAGAAACCAAACATTGAAGCTGTTACACCCCTTCAGAATTCCAAAAGTATTTCATTAAACAATCCAGTTCTTCCTTATATTTACCAATAGATTTTACTGCCTGTTTTCTTAATTTTAACTATTCTTATTCTAAAATAAGGAACAGGGTCTAATTGTTTTAATCTGTGTACTTGATGAAAATGATGAACACTATTTCCGTGTGCTTACTTGATACCAATGTATATTCTTTGGTAAAGTGTCCACCTGAATAGTTTTCACACTATGGTGTGGTTTGTCTTCTCATTATGAGGTTTTAAAAGACATGTTTAATTGGAAAGATTATAAGAAATAAAACTTTTTGTAAGATGGTATGATCATCTTTGAAAAAAATATTTAATAATTCTTAGTTTTAGTATACTAAGAAATAAATTTAGCAAAATTACAAGATTTTGACAATATATAAAGATCAATTACACTTTTGAATATGAACAATAAACAGGGTTACAAAACTATATAAAATCATCATCTACTAAAGCATAAAAATAAAATACTGGAGCCAGGTGTAGTACACTGGACTATAATTCCAGCACTTTGAAAGGCTGAGGCAGGTGAACCACAAATTGAACCCATGCTTGAGACTTTACCAAGACTTTGTTGAAAAATTTTTAAAAATAAATAGGGTTCAGGATTTACCTCAGTGGCAGAGTGCCATACAAAATAAAATAAAATAAAATAAAATACAAAGAATTACTAAAAGAAAAACTGAAAGACACAAATTTAGAGACACATCTTGTACCTGAATTTAAAACCAAAAATTATTAAGATGTCAACTCTCTTGAAAATGATATACAAACCCAAGGAATCCACACTAATATTCCAGTAAGATTACAGACACTGACAAGATAAATAGTATACTATATGTACATACAAAGGATCAAGAATAATCAACCAGGAAGAGAAAAAATGGTATTAAAGGACTCATTTCATAATTTCAAGAATTACTAGAAAGTAGTAGCCAAAAAGATACTGTGTAGCACTGAAGAAAAGTAAATAATTAGATAAATGAAATACTACACACCGACCAAAAATATATTCACAAACACAGTCTACTGGTCTTTGTCAAATTCACCTAGGTAGTTCAGTGAAGAACATGGTAATCACTTCAATGAATGGCACTAGAAAGACATAAGCATGAATTTGCAAAAATTAAAAACTGAATGACTGAAATGTCCCTCATTTCACATCATCCACAATTATTAACTCACAAGTAATTATAGTTTTAAATATAATAAATAAAATTATAAAATATCTAGAACGCAAAAAGGAGAAATTATTGCTGACCCTTGGTAAGGCAGAGCAAAGTATAGAAAAATTGGATAAATTAGTCTGGATTTTAGTTAAATATTTCACTCTTTAAAAGCATCTGTTAAAAAGCACAGAATAATTCTGTACAATTAGCTAATATATCTACAGATATAAGATGAAATAAAAGGACTAACGATAAATTTTGGCAAATCCGGTTAAGACTAAATTTTATTCGTAGGGCTTTTGTACAGTTGGATTGACCTTGTGGGTCCACGTCATAAAAAGTTTTCAGCTGATTCTCTCCTATTCTTTTTCACTCATTAGTCCATAAGCACTGGAACGCTTTGGTAAAAGCAGACATTTCTCAAGCATTCTGTGTAGGCTCTGGGAACAAAGACTCCGCACAAATGAAAGCTAAAATTTTTTGTTGTTTTTAGTTATAAACAATAAAAATTTACCAGTACTATTGTGTAAAGCTAAGCTGTTATATCTCTTGTTCAAAGACCTACTGAATGATAAAAAAAGTTAACAGTATCTCAAGTTTTTGGACAAGGTAGAAAATGTATTCTAAATTAACTTTTCTACTACAAAGAACCAGAAAATCGAACAATTTTTGAAGAAAAATTGGACAGAAAGAAATATTACATAGTTATCCCTGACACAAAGTAAACAAAATGAGACCCACAACAGCAGCCCTCTTTGTGCTGGTGTTCACAGACCGTGTTCAATTAGGGAAAGCCCAAGCAGACCATAATTGCCACTTGGAGCAATACACACAGAAAGAAAAGCCTGATCTGCTGAGGCAGCAGAACTTGTGAGGAAGGGAATTCAAAAGAAGTTTATATACACCATGAGACTTCACAAAGCCATGCAG
Source organism: Petromus typicus (assembly GCA_004026965.1). NCBI lineage: Eukaryota > Metazoa > Chordata > Mammalia > Rodentia > Petromuridae > Petromus > Petromus typicus. The sequence continues at coordinate 36,310 of PVIR01002023.1, forward strand.
AGAACTACTGAAAAACAAAACAAGGGAGCTGAAAGTCAGAAACTGAGCACAGCTCACACATGGTCAACAGATAAAAGTTCTGAGCAGCAAAAGTGGGGAACCTCTGCCATGCCTGGGACTTCCATTTATTGGCTCTAGATTAATTGTAACTTTACATTTTCCCTCCTAGACATTAAAAATGTAGCTAAAACTTTAAAAGCTGACCCTAAAATGAATTAAATGCATGCCAAAACAAGTCAACACTCAAAAGGAAAATAAAAAATTCCAGATAAAAAATTTAATATCTGTCATCAAATCAAATAACTAATATTTTAAAAGTAGAAAAAAAGAAGTTAATAAAAACAAATCTGAGAATGAGAAAATAAAAAGAAAAGTCAGAGGATAAGCATTTTAAAACAACTAGTAGTATTATGACATTTAAAGCATTAAGAAAAACAAACACAATGAAAAGATAAATAGAATCTATTAGACGGAATCAAACGGAAATTATAAAGCAAACAGTAGATCTGAAGTGACTGATTTACTAGATGGCTTGTTAGTCACTAACAAAAGGTTAACAAGATGAAAGGGCCTTTATCAACTATTTGAACTGAAGAACAGAGAAGAGGAATTGTTGAAATCATGAACAATTTCTCTATAACTTGTGGGACAATCTAAGAAACTAAGCACTCATGCAGTTGAAGTCTCAAAAAGGAAGGAAGAATAATTTGAAAAAATAATGACATTTTTTTCAAATTCTATGAGAAACACCAATATATGCAACTTTTAAGAATGTTTTTTTAAAAAAAGCCAAAATACATCATAGAAAATTGTTGATATCAATATAAAATTTAATATACAGGTACAGATATGGCAAGCACTTTAAATTCAAATAAAGGCAATAACACTACTAATTCTTATCAGAGCAAATAAAAGCCACGTAGCAAGGGAGGGGACACAGAGAACAGGAGAAGAATAAAGGAAAGGACAAGGAAAGTAAAAACCACATCAATTTTTAACTGAAAATATATTCTCAAAATAAAATCAAATGACAAAAGGACAGTTTCAATGAAACAATGCATGATAGATTTTTGTTTCCAGTAGAAATACAGTAAAAGAATTGTTAAGAAAAATATTTAAACTGAGAAACATTTAGATTAAATGAAATTATCAATCAATTTATTCTCAATCAATATGGAGCACAACTAACCATCTGTAATAAACAGAAAAATACAAGTGTTTCCTTCTATTAAATTTCTTTAAAAGATCATTTTTTATTTGTATCAAATATAAAACTAAAATCACAAAATGATTAAGATGGGTATATACAAAAAAAGTAATATAAAATTCACTGTATAAATGTTATACAATTATTTGAAAGTGATTTGTGGTAAGGCAAAGAAAGATACACATTGTGAATCTTACAGCGAATTATTATATATTTTTAAGTCCGAAATGGAGATAGTATTCATTAAATCCAAAAAACAAAAGAAAAATTGGAAGAAAAAATTTTATTGTAACAAAAAAGTAAGGAAACAAATTTTATATATATGGGGGGGTGGTAGGGTGGGTGGGGCTATGGGAAAAAATGAGAATTAAGTTGTGTCTTATACTGGTACAAATCCCCATTATGGAGTGCAATCATGATGTGTATATTTAATGTACCAATAAAGATAATTTAAAAAAAAATTTTAAACTGATGTACAAATAGAAAACAAACAGTAAAGTGATAGACAACCTCAGTTTCTATCCCTATATTACTGCCAAATGGCTTAAATATTCTTATTAAAACGCAGGTATGTAACAATATATTTTAACTAAGAACCAACTGTACAACGTCCTTAAGATATATGCTCGAAATGTAAAATTGAGTAAAATTAAAGGCCTGGCCTAAAAGTCTACTTTGCAAATAAGCATAATGAAGTTGATCTGATTATATTAGTATTAGACAGTTCCTGCACAAGAAACATCCTCAAAGATAAATATTTGTGTTAATGAATATATGTAAGATTATGACAACCTCAGTTAGCCTAATAACACTTGTAAAGCTCTATATTCTTTATGTTCTATATTCAAAAGAACAAAATACTGCTGAGAAAAAAATGAAAGAAACCAAGTAAATATGGACATGTGTAGTACACGGGTAGAAGACTCAACAGTATTAAAACTATCCATAGGTCATCTACAGAGTGAGCCAAAAGTGATCACCACTACACTATCGTAATGGCTCCCTATGGTGACCTATAGAGTCGATGGCATCCCTTTCAAAATACCTGTAAGCCTCTTTGAAGGAACCATTTGATTCTAACAATTACATAGAAGGCCAAAGAACATTAAAGATTTACCAAATTTTATGAGAAATCAGAACAAATTTATAATATTTATAAATTTTATAAAGCTACATTAACAACTATGACACTGATTCTCCATGAATAAAAACAGACATCTTTCAGCCTGACTCGCTAAGCTCAATGATCTCAAATTTGACTTCTGGTACCAGAAACTAACTAAATAAATAAAAATAAAGCCAAAAACCCCACATAAATTCTTGAAGAAATCATGAAATCTAGCCTTATATTGGCAAGGATGTCTTAGATAGATTACAAATGGCAGTGACCACAAAAGAAAATCATTATAGATGTATTTGTTGAAATTTTTTCTTCTTCAAAATTTCTCTTGTAAAAATAAAAACTCAAACCACAGAGTCAAAAGAATTTTCCAATACACATACACAGAAGACTTTATAAAGAACATTAAAGTTCAGTATTATAAAATATGTACTATTTTTTTAAATGGCAAAAGACTTCAACATAAACTTCATAAAATAAAGTATGCAAGGGGTCTTACAAAGGGATCTACAGAATCAGCAGTCATCAGGACAAGGCAAGTAAAACCACAAGAAGAAGCATAACCCTATACTGAAATGACTAAAATTAAGACTTCTGAAAATACTAAGAATTATAAGGACACAGAGCAACCAGAATGTTAACACACTCTCAGTGACAAGTGTAACCATCACAGCTACTTCACTTGGCAGTTTCTCTAAAGTTAAATATACACTTCCACATATGAACCAGAAATTCTACTCTGAAATATTTTTACAAGCAAAATAAAAACACGTCTCTACAAAAAGATATGTATGTGACTGTTCATAGATCCTTTATATAAAATACTAAAAACTGGAAACCCCTCAAGTAACCTTATAAACAGATGAAGAAACAAATTGTACTATATTCACTAAGATATTCAACAATAAAAAAGGTAAACCTCTTGTGATCTACAGATTCCAATTTTAAAATTCCCTTTAAGATTATTATTGGCTGATTATTAAATACAAAAACAATATAATTGATACAAAATTAGGAATTTTTGGAGGGTTTACAGATGAAGAATCGAGCATTTTATTCACATGGATAGGTAGATGAATGGATAATAAAACAGACTAAAATTGCTTAATGAATCAGAAGATCTGTTTTAAAACCAACAATAATACTGTGGTTTCTCAAAATATTTTTAACAATCTTGTGAAGAACAGGAATCACTTGATCCACAAAAAAATTTATTGTTCTATAAAGTCAATCATTTTTCATCCCCAATCCCATATTTTAAATATCCCTTGACTCTGTGTCCTTAAGGATTTTACCAAGCTGATGCAGCCCAGTAGATTTAAGTAGCTAAGAGGTGAGCCATTCAAGTTAGAAACAATGACATAAGAAAGTAGAAGATACATAAAGTACTTGCAAGAATATCAGTTTTAAGGGGAAAACACAGATGGAAGTTGAGGAGTTGGAAATTAGTTTCCTTAAAGCCAGCTATGTTGCAGAATACCCTATAGACTGACCATCCCACATCAGCATCCCTGATCTAAAACCCACCATTCCAACAGCTCTCCATTCACACTTTGGCTCCTGCAGTTTGGTCTGTGGAAAGTAAAGATAATTTCTGCATTAAAAGTCAGATCTGTGACCTTTTGTGATGATGCATGTCTGTCATCCAAGCTACTTGGAAGACTAAGGAGAAGAATAACAAATTTGAGGCCATCCTAGGCTATTTAGAATAATACACATACACACACACACACACAACTTGTTTAATTCTTCAATGCTGTTTCTTTACACTATCACCACTGATATTACAATAAAGTACAAACTCAACCTCCAGGAAGGCCACTCAGTCTGTCTTTTTCTCATTTTTTTCTATTCTCCTTCATTAGTAGTGTCCCCATACAAATATCCTTCCGTTTCTCAAACTTAGCAGTTTCACATTCCCTTATCCTTTTTCTCCTGGTTCCTCCACCTAAGTAATGCCTGTCCATAGTCCTTGTCTTATTACCTGTTACAGCTTTCCAGCATTTGTCACTGTCTCCTACATGACACCAAAATCAAGAGCCACGTTTTCTTTTTTCCTAACTTCTAGAACTGCTATTTTTAAATATATTTAATAGATAAATCAGTGAATAAATGATCACTCATTCACTGTAAGCATGCATTTTAGAAGACATCTTGGTGTTATATAACTAATATGAAGTGCCTGGTTTCCTCATATATCAGGACGCATTCTGTATGTCTCTCATTAGGCTGTGTATTACTAAGGAGACTGACCACAGTCTTGAGAATACAGAAATTTCAAGAAGTTCAATTAATTACATACTACTTTCACTTAGGACATTCCACTACTGTTTCTTAGTCATAAAAGAGACTTCCCAAGTGACTGTAACACACAGCGTACATTTGAAAACTGTTACTTCTAGGTTTGTGGCTTGCTTTCACATTGCTTTTGCTTTTGAGGTATCAAAGTCAGAAAGAAAATGAATTTTATACTAAATGGATAATTGGTAGGGGATTATTTTCTCAGAAGAATTCTAAAGAAATGTTAGCACTTCCAATGGAACAAAATTAGGCAGTCATTATCATCCTGACCTGCACAGCTAGTACTATCATTTCTTCAGTAGTATTTAGAACAAAATGATCCTGTAACTACCAAGAATTGACTAAAAATAAAATGAGAGATGAAAAGTTATGAACTGAAGAGTTGCTCTAAAGTAAAAAGGTCAAAGAGAAGTCATGCCATGTACTGGTACAAATTCTTGATGTTGAGTGTGATCATGCTTTGTAAATAAAATGCACCAATAAGATCAATTAAAAATAGACTTCAAAGTAACAAAAAGATACATTCACAGTAATGTTTTAAAATACCAGCACACATTTATTAAAACTGAATGTGACCAAAGTTATGCATTTTTACCTATTTTAGGTAGTAATCATTTTTTTTTTAGTGTTAGTGAAAAATTCCAATCGCTATTTTCTGTGTAAAAAACAGTAGTAAAAGGGCGAGAAAACTTTGATTTAAAAAAAAAAAAAAAATTTTCTTTTAGTGGTTTAAGCTTTTCAAAATATCAGCATTTTTCAAACAGTAGTAACTCAGAAATAATATGATCAGTAAAACTGTCTACATTCGTTTTTGCAGCAAGATGATCATTATAATTAATGACAATATTAAAATTTCTGAGCGCTTCTGAGTTTAAATTTTCAAAGTTTGAGATTCTTCTCCTTTTGAATTGTGAAATAGCAGTTGGCCACATCATAAATAAGGTAGAAAGGAAAGAAAAGAGACGAAAAAATAAAGGGAAAATTTAAGAGTTGAAACAATGAAATTAGAGCCTCGTTTTAAATTACTGGCTTTATAACCCATATCATTTCATAACTGTATTAATTTTATCACTTATAAAAGAAGACAATAAAGGGTCAGTGATTAGTTCAAGTGGTACCACGCCTATCCCGGAAGCACAGGGGCCTGAGTTTCATCTCTGGTACCACAAAAAAAAAAAAAAAAGACAGTAAAATATAATTTCCTTATAGAATTACCATGAGAATACATCCAATAAATTATGAAGATTTTTCTCAATAAAATGTGAAGAAAAATGACCATTAAGTCATGTCATGTACTGATACATATTCTCAATGTCAAGTGTAACAATGTTTATATAAAATGTACCAATAAAATCAACTTAAAAATAAAAAAGAATCAAGACTAAAATATTTTAAGCCAAAATTTAAAAAACTGTACAATTCCATTTATATAGGTTCAGGAAACACAAACTAATGTACAATACTAGAAATCAGAACAGTAACTAAAAGGATTGTACTACTAACTGGAAAGTAACAGAGGAAACATTTAAGAATAATAAAATATTTTGTTTTTACATAAGTGATACATAAAAACACATATACCTGTATTAAAAGCCATCAAATATACACTTAAGATCTGTGCCTTTCTTTAATAAGTTAAAATGAGATCTACTCACATTATTAAAAATCACCAAAAAGATGCTTGAGACTTGCTGCAACTCTTTCTTCTATCTATTCCATTCTTTAATCAATGCTTGAACCAATCACCATTTCCTGGGTACTGTATTTGCCTCCTAATAACTGAAAATCATCATTTCCTGGATACTTTGTCTCCTAATAACTGAAAAGAAACATAGAATGTCTACCCTACTTATTTTCAATGTATTCCAAACTTGCCAAGAAAACTTGTAGTCTCCTCTCAAAACAGACAATAGGTGCCACCTATTCCAACAGCCTATCCCAAACTGTCCTCCCAGACAAAACAGAGTCAGGGTATTCATTGCACAGTCAGCCTCAGCAACAGGAAATCTCAGCATTAGTACAGGGCCTTATGCTTAAAAGGGCCTACATTTGTTTAATCTTTTTCAGTAAACAACTTGAAATTCTTCACTAGTCTGGAAAAAGAAGTATTCATTTTCTTTTACTTTATTTTACACTGGATCTTGAAATTATGTACACCCTCTTGTTCCTCTGATTTTTTGCAATAACTGTACCACTGTCTCTTGTGGTTAATATTTCATCTTCCTTGCTAGATTCCTTTGTTTACCAAGAACACCATTAACATAACTACAGCTTTTCTATTTATAGTCCTAAACCTGACACAAATTTTAACACTCAATATATAGAGAACAGTTTTGTTGATCAGTTAAATGGCTTACTAATTGCATGAGTGAACTAATTAAGTGAATTATTTAATGGGACTGAGAGTCACATGAAAATCTAAGAGAGGATAACAGATTTGAGATAGGGTTTTCATATGTTAAATTGATAAGAACAGATACTACTCTCAATCTTAGCCAAAAGGCTGAGAAGCCATAGATCTTATGTATATCTCTGGCTAATCCTGAACTCAGTATGTCACCTAAATAGATCTCAAAATCACAGTAACCCTCCTATCTGAGCCTCCCAAAGAATGATGATTTGAACACTAAACTGAAACTATAATTTGTTCATTAATCTGCTCTGTAAAAATATGTAATAAACATGAAATACCCGCTTTATGGTAGGTAGACAAGAGTGGCTAAGAGCCATAGCTACCCTGTCCCCTTCTTGAAATACTAACTGAACAACATTCTCCTAAGCCCAGACCACAGTAACAGAAACCATTACCTGTCCAGAATATCTGTCTCTAAAATCTAGAACAGTTAGGCAGAATCTGCAGACTTTAGGCATTCTGCTATATTTTTTCTGAAGTAGCTTTCTAGTATTTTTAACTCTATGTATCTTATATATTCATAAAATAATTCCGCAACAACTCACTGAACTATTTATTACTTGTTGGTGGAGTAGGATGTGAAGGAGGGGAAATGCTCAGGGAATTGGTACTGGATACATGCAGTATCTATTTTGTTTTGGAAACAAACTGTCTGTATAAAGAAACTGTTGAGACACCAATTTTCTACCCATTCCCTTAAGTTCCTACCCTCTCTCAAAGGATATTTTGTCTTTAATAAAAGGGCAGTTTTTTAGCAGTAGCTATATTATCACTTCCTGTACCCATCCTCATATCCAGACTTACAAGTTACTCACCATGTGGTTATTTTTTCTAAGGCTGTATTTGCAATCTACTATCAAGATCATTCATTACCTTCCCTTTAAAAATATTTCTCTTGGTGAAAACTTTCACTCACAGGTATCTCAAACTGCCTGCTAAATCTAATACTGTACCTGGATCATCCAGGGAAATTACCTTGTACTTGAGACAAGACCCACACTCCACAGACTGCTCATAAGCTGTATCTCCTAGTGAAACTTTGATATACATCAAATTTTTCCTTGATATCTTTAGTGATTTAATCCCACAAGCCAGGATTTCATTCCTTTCGTATTTTCAAAGAAAAATGAGAATCGCTGCATTAATCATGAAGCAGTTTGAAATTTTCTTGCTTCCTACCTTTGTAAGACAAACTGTCTAACTTAGGGAGACATGGATCCCTTCACATGTCACCATTTAGTCTTTTACAAAGACTTGGCCTTACCTCTATGCACAAAGAAAAACAGAATGAGAACTTATTTTTAAAGTAGATTTGAAGTAATGATTTACATGAGTCTATTGAAAGTTTCAAATATTTTTCTAAACTGATGAGCTTATACAGATCATGTAATAATCTGTACAAAACTAAATTATGGCACCATTATAATACAATTTGTGTTTATTTAACTATGCTAAAGGTTTTGAGATGAATTAGAAAATAAAAATGTATCTAAATGCAAAACTGTGTGAACTCTAAGATTATGTAAGTATATTTGTGTCTAAATATGTAAGGAATGTTTTTATAAGCATAAATTTCCATATATAGGACATATATGTGTTTGTATGCAAATATTTCATGGCTCTAACACTCCTGCTAGTTGAAAATGCCTGGAAGAGTTAAAAATGTACAATACTTATAATCTGACAGGAGAAAATCTTTCTGTAATCTCCAAGATGAGTTATTCACATGAGTTACACTATATTTTGAATATGGCTCATCTTCAAAACACATGTTGAAATTTAACTTTCAATGTACCATTTAAAAGTAATGAGGTATTTAGGGGGGACCGGGTCCTTAAGAAAATGGAGTACTATTAAGTCATAAAGAAGGATAAAATTGAAGCATTCCTATGTAAAAGGATGTAGTTTAGGAATAGACTCAAGTGAAATAAATTGAACTCATGTAAATAAGGCACTATCTTTCTGGTGTATTTTCACTGAAAGTAAAAATAAAGGCAAAAAAGAATAATAAATATTATGAAATAAGAAATTTTTCAAATTATACAGAATGTGAGATATTTTGTGAATAATTATAATTTTTAAGCTAAAATATGTCTAGTATTATTAGGAAATGAGCTAGAGATTAGCAAAAGAAAATATATTATTTTTAAATCACAATACACGATGTATTAATCAGTGTTATTCTCTAGCCATTTTTATATTTTATTAATAGCTACTCGTATTATATTAAAATATATTTTAAATAAGAAGAAAGAGGTAAATGTTTTATTACAGAAGTGAGCATTAGCTCTTTCGGGGTAGGGTTCTTTATCTTGAGGGAAGGCTGTTAGAAAGGGAGGCTGTTCTTACAGCACATCTCATTCACATCAGCCTGCCTGACACTCTACTTGCTAACATGGGATAAAGCAGCACTAGACCCTCATTGATACATGCACTTGAATATCTAGGCTCTGGAACTGTAAGCCAAAACAAACTTCCCTTTATAAATGAGCCAGTCTTGCGAGAGGCATTTTACATCGTGTGTTGACATTAACCTCTCCTTACACATGGATCATTTCCTCAGAGCCGTCTTTGCGGGGTCTATGTCAACAACTGAAGTTTATACAATGGATTTCTCAAACTGATGTCTGAGGAGCCCTCAAATTTCCTATCCACATTCATTCCTTCTGTTAACTCAACCAGTCCCCTACCTTGAAGTAATATTTTCCCTTTTCTTCCTTCTTTTTCTGAACTTCAAACTCAGTTACCTCTAAGGTATCTCTATTTTTATATACATGCACACTTCTTTTGGTACTGGAGATAGAACTCAGGACCTTGTGCTTGGCAGACAGGTGCAGCACCACTGAAGTTCATCCCTGGTCCATAAATAAACATTTTGAAATTAAGTTACTTTTAAAATTACCTTGTGTAATGTATTCACTCTTTATCTACTCTTGAAAGTCTGTTGCAAATGCAGCCTACCCTATCCTGTCTGCTGCTCAGGTGAGAAATCTTAGAAACATCCCCCCTCCTGTTTTCTCTCTCACCTTTAGGAATTCTATTCACTTTACATTTAGAATAAATTAAGAATCTTACTGCTCACTCTGTCCACCACTGCTGCCTGGAACTCATTGCAGCATGTTCTGCCTTGACTATGGAAGAGTGCTCCTAACTAGCTGACCAATTTTTTCTCTTCTCTCTATGTATCTAAGAAGACAAACAAAGACAATAATCTCACAATTACTCAATATAGAGGTACGAACAAACACAAGGCAATGTGCTAAAATACTGCATGGTTCAAAGGACTCTAGAAAATGAAAAATGACTACTTAGACGTTACCACTGATGAAAAAAAGAAATCATACACTGAATCAAAATAAAAACTCAAGAGGCAATTCGGTGGATGTAAAGGAGAGAAGTAAGCTTTCTCATACTCACTGTTATTCTAGCTCAGAAGGGTTTATTCATAGCAAAAACACTATATATATATTCCTCACAGTCCCCTTCTCATATAAAGGCCTTCCCTCCACAAGATTCAATCTCTACTGACGGTGAAGGAAGAATAGACAACAAAAAGAGAAAGAAAGAGGGACAGACATACAGAGAGGGAGACACAACAGAGACAAGGAGAAGGGAGAGAGGAAAAAAGAGGAGGGAAGGAGGTGAAGAGAATGAATATGAAGCACAAAGGGAGTGTAGTGAGGGTTGACAACGGAGTATGAAAAATATGTAGAACTCTATCTTCTCTCTTTCAGTACTAGGGGTTGAATCCAGGGTCTGCCCAGTCCTTTAATTTATATTTTACTTTGAGACAAGGTATTAATAAATTGCCAAATGACTTTGGCTGGGTTCAAATTTAAATTTTCCTACCTCAATGTCCCAAAGTACTAGGATTACAAGCATGCCCCAATACACCCACTTGATTTTTTTCACATTACTTGATCTTTTGCACGTCACTTCATAGCATCATCAACATAGTATAGTATGCATACTATAGTATGCACATAGTAAGTATGCATATACTTAGGTATCTGACTCAATTTTATTGTTTCTACATTACGTTGGAATAGTCTGAAACCAAGAGGTTTTTATAGTTTGGCAATGTGCTCTCAGGTGGACAACAGACAGTAAGGTAGACTGTGTTATGGAGGAAAATAGAAGTTTACTTAAAGACTGAGATTTTTCATTTGAGGAGGGTAAAGAGTAGTAGGGAGGTATGAGTAGAATTAAGAAAATGAAAAAGGGTTAGGGGGCACTCGGAGGTTAGCAAGCGTGTGAAGTTCTTACAACCTTGAGGTCCCTGGAGGAAAGTGACAGGCCAAGAAGGACCGGAGCTCAAGAGAAGAGCAACCATGGAGGAGGGAGAGCAGCAACCATGGAGGAGGGAGAGGAGCGACCATGGAGGAAGAAGAGCAGCAACCATGGAGGAGGGAGAGCAGCAACCATGGAGGAGGGAGAAC
>PVIR01002023.1:47889-109890 GCA_004026965.1 Petromus typicus
CAACCATGGAGGAGGGAGAGCAGCAACCATGGAGGAGGGAGAGCAGCAACCATGGAGGAGGGAGAGGAACAACCATGGAGGAGGGAGAGCAGCAACCATGGAGGAGGGAGAGCAGCAACCATGGAGGAGGCGTTCTTGCTAGAAGGTGCTGCATTACAGGGGGAACAAAGGGTGCATCACACAGCTGATGTAGGGAGGCGAGAGACCTCTGCTGTCCTGTCCATAAACTCTTGTCACAGCTGTCTACTGGCCAAATCCAGTGAAAAGAAAAGGCCAACTGAGCCCAGAAGTTGAAGCCGAAGGTCAGCTTCCTGAGGCACAGACTCAAATAGAGAAGGATGGGACTGCAGGACTGCCAGCACATTCAAACTCAGGAAAGAGCCACAGAACAGAGGCGAGGCAGTGTCCTTAACACGTATCTTCAAAGAAAACCTAGGAATAGAATCTGAATGAGTTTCTCCATGACCTCAAAAAGAAGAGTCAGAGGCATAAAATCAAAATAAAACCCCGAGGAAACAATTTTGAGAGAGCTTCAGTTAAGAAGGATCTCCAGATGTTCCAACAGCAGGCACCAGCACAGGATTACATGCACAGCAAACCCTTTGGCCCAATTACACATTCACCTACGCTATGATCTGAATGTTTGTACCCCCTCTCCCATTTATATCTTGCAATCCAATTCCTAATGTGACAGAGTTAAGAGGTGGGGACTTTGGCAAGTGAGTGATTCAATCAGGAAGTTGGAGTCCCTGAGTGGGACTGGTATTGCGATTTCACCTGTCTGCTCTGTGAGGACAGAGTGAAAAGGTGCTGTGCATAAAGCACGGGCACTTACTGGACACCATCATTTTACTCTCTTAATACTATACTTCTAGCCCATGTGGTAATGCATACTTGTAATCCCAGCACTCCAGAGCTGAGGCAGGAGGGTCACCTCAAGTTCAACGCTAATCTGGACTACATAATAAATTCAAGGCCAGCCTGAACTGTATAGTGATATCCCGTACATATATATACATATAGATAAACATTATTATATATATTACATATATATATATATACACACACATATATAATATATAAAGTACTTCTAGGCCTGCACAACTCTGAGAACTAAACACTTGTTATTTATAAGCTATTCGGTTGATGGCAGGATATTTTATAGCACCCTGAAAGACTAAAGTAACAATGAGGCAAAGGGGGCGTCAATGTCCTCAACTTTCCCAATTCCTTATATGTTCTACCTGTAACTCCCCATTTGTCTAGGTGACATTTTTGGATTGTGATTAATTCACTCCCCCACCTCCACCCCCACACACCTCTCTGCAGTTGTGATGCCTCCATAGACACAGAGATCCAGACAATGAGGCCAGTCTTTAAATGCCACATGGTTCCTGTTTACCTTGACTGTACATCCCACTATTTCAGCTTGAGAGATCTAGTAACTGATTAGATATTATGATCCAAGAAGAGCAGACATTACAGCCATCACCACCCCCCCACAGTGCAGGGAGAAAAAGTTCTGCCTTCACATCTCAGTGACAGGAAGGAGTCTTTTAAGTAGCAATGTCACCTAGAATCAAAATCTAAAATGTCTGTAAATAGTCAGGATACACAGGTGAAGATGAAAACCATAAAACAGCTGCAAAAAAAAAAGCCTTTTTGCTCCAAGAAATAGCAAAAGTTCAAAGAACTTCCCTGAGCAAAACAGAGCTTTATAGTTTGTCTGCAGATTCACTTCTGCTTCAGGAAGAAAGTCTGGAGCAAACAGCCTGTGGAGAGCCCCGAACTCAGAGAGTGCCAGGTTATGTTATGTGTGGATTTATCTTTTAAGGTTAGTGGTGTTTGGAAAGAAAGAAATAAAAATACACTAACAAGAATAAAGGGAGAACTACAGTTACCCTGTTTTTATGGTCACGCTGATGAAAAGAACATTCAGTTTCTCCTCACTTTGGTCTCATCAGAGGCCCAGAGAACAGGCCGCCTGGGAGAGAAATGAGAGCAAACAGCGTGTCTCAAGCCTTGTCAAGGTGCAGGCCCCCAATTTAGCAACCTGTACAACACACCTTCCCACCAATGGCCTTCCGCTGGAACAACGGCATTGCTGGCTTTGACTTGGGAAGTGCTGAAGAATTTTTTTTTTTCTTGTAGCTATAAAGTGCTGACCCCATTGCTGGAACTGGAAGATAAGGAAAATGTTTTAATCCGTATGTTAATTATTGAAATTAAAACTATAAACAAATATTTTGGAAAACTTCAAGTTGTTTCCAAACACAGCACTTTCCATTTTAAACTGAAAGTGAATTGTGTATTCAAAAGCTCAGATCTTCCTGAAGATTCATGCATTATGTATGCCGCACTTCCCTGGCCATGGAGGATGTCACGCTCTGTGTCCTGCAGAAATGGGGAAATAATTTCAGACAGAGCTGACTTGAAAACTATCAAAACTTAAAAAAAAAAAAAAAAGAAAAAAAAAAAGGAAAAAGTTGGAATGTGCTTTTTGGGACACAGAAACTTCAATAAGAGCCTCTTTTTTGGCTTAAGAAATTTGGGAATTAAAATTAATGTGAAATGGCATAGTAACAACTAACTACAAAGTAGTTTTTCTCAAAAAAAAGTCCAAGAGAGGCTGGTACTGAATAAGGTTCAGCATATTTTTTCTATACAATGGTAGATAGAGTGGCTTTAGGCTTCCTGGTGACATGATCTGTCTTAAGTACTCAACTCTGTCAACTCAAGTCAAAAATAGCCAGAGTTAAAAATCTGCATTCTGCAGATGGGCAATCTGCATTCCAATTAAACTCTATTCTCAACTGCAAGGGTCAAAGGGATGTGGCTCATGGGTTATGTTTTGACAATGTCCATGAAATCCATACATTTACAGACTGATATTTTTACTAGGCAAGTGAAATATTTAAATGTTTACAATATTGCCTACTTTTATAAGCTGACTAGTACACTAAACAATTCCTGGTCTTTTTTATCAGCTGGATGAGTACAGATGTCCCCACATCAACATCAATTAAACAAGGAGACAGCTACACTGCCAACATCAAAGTGCTCCTGGGAATGGAAACAGATCAAGCATCCTGACTATATTAAGTTTAACATTTCCATCGTCAGATTTAATAAAGTCTTATTAATAGTTTTCAAAGTCAAGCCTACCACATTTTCTCTAACTTCAACTAAAAAATCACTTATTAATTTCTGCCACTGCTACCTGAGGCAGTTTCACTGCAAAGGTTTTCCGCTGCTACAGGAAAGGGCAGGCTCAGGGAATTTGAACATCTGTCTGTAGCAACTCCACTCAGGGTCTCTACTCAGTTTCCTCAAACCAAATGAAAACGGGCAGAATGCAATAACATCCATTTAGATTTGCTGCCTGATTCTCATTTAGTTGTCCTGATTTCTTTTACTCCCTGGGCACATCTGCCAGTGGTTATTTTTATGGCTGATTTATGGTATAGGTTTAAGATATCTCTATATCTTGCAAACTTTAAAATATACAGAGCAGAGCAGGCAAGATGCAGTTCCCACCTTATGAGTTCAAGGTCAAGCTAAAACAGTTTTGTTCACCCAGCCAATGAGCTTGGCTAAACTACCGGAATGATTCACAGGACAGCCTTGTTTCATCTGTGATGCATCTGGAAAACCAGGGGGACAGAGTGCTTTCAAAACAAGCTGAATTTTTGTCATGCCCCAGTGCAGGTATTTCAACTGTAACTCTACAGTCTGTCATCATAAACTGGAAAATTTAGAATAATTACAATTTTGCCACATTGTGAAGTAAAAATTTTCACATAGGGACATCACTTGCTGCTCATAAACATGCACTTATCTGATGCCTTCACTCACATTCCTTAATGTGCTGTATTTTTGATGACAATTATATTATGACCTTAAACACATCTTTCTTACTGGAAGATAAAAATTTAGATACAAGTAATTAATTGCAGTGTCTGTACAGGAAAATATGACCATTATATAACTGATTTGTGACAGTTGAAGGCTAATACAGATCACATACATTGTTTTGAAAGCCTTAACTAGGAGAGCCAAATGGCATACACTGGAAAAGATTCTTCCAGTAGGCAGAACAGAAGAGTATCATACATATTGTGATTGTCAAAATATGGGGGTTTGAGCATGGAGTCTGCTTTATCTAACCCAATAATCAACAAAATCCTCTGCTTCCCATGCTGTGGTTGTTGGAGGTTAAGCAGCAATTATCTCAAGCAGTAGACAGCACTCCCCAAATATCTCACTGCACAGAATCATAGCCAGCAAAACATAACACAAAGTTTTAGCAGATACATAGAAAGAGGTTACCCACATGTCTAGGAAAGTCATCCCTTATCTTGAAGACATCACTGTACAGTTAAATCAAAGAAACCTTACAATTATAAATTAACATTATTTATATTAAGAAATGTTAGCATTTTACATCAATATTCATACTTCTGCTTCCGAGTCATTCAGAATGGCAGTAGTCTATGACAGAAGTATCACTGATAAGTTCAGAGGCAGATAGCTCTACTTTTTTAATGAAACTTAAATTAGAAGCCTAAGACAAAAGCAATATAAACAACAGCTCTGATACTGAAAACATGATTAAAGCAGTATGGATTAACCTGGAACTGAACCAATTTGAAATTCTTATATCTTGCTAGGATTCTAAGAAGAAAAAGTAACAGAAACAGAACAAAGTATTTTCCTTTGTGAATCCTGATGAGTGACTTGGCAGAACACTAATGAGGAGCCATAGCGAATTCCCACCATAGCCATTAAGTGACACACTTGAATAAGGTGTTCCTTTCACATCATATTAGACTATGTGATGGGATTCCAGTAAAAAGACTTACATTAAAGAGAGAGGCCAATAAGCTCTGGAGGACAAGGACTTGTAGCCCCAAGGAGTCAACCTGCCTCCCCAGAGGCCCTTTCTCTATCCTATGTGGACCTGCTATATCTGCCACTACAAATCTGCAACTGCTGTGCTAACAACCCTAATGACATGAGACATACCTAACTTCAACTGAAAGCAAACTATCAGTGCAATTACCGGTGGTCTTTGTTCATTTCTGTATCTGCAGATTCTAGTAAAGGTGGACTAAAGTCAACCTACATTTCACTCCACTTAATTTATCCTGAAAATCTCACTTTCCTTCCTGGTTTCTTTTCACCTCATGTACAAACATGTGAAAATACATGCACATACTATGCTTGTAAAGGAGTATGGATGTTTGAAAATATATAAATAAATTTATAGAGTCCACTATCTTCCAAATCCCAGAGGCTGGTAGCATAGAATTATGCTGGTAAATCATTGTAGAGTTCTTATGTAAAGAAAATTCACTGATATTGAAATAGAAACTTCATTTAAAAATAAAACTGTACTATTAATTTCTTTATTTTCCCATGGAATTCATCATTTGGTTCATTCATTTTAGTTTCACCAAACTAGATATCAAAATCACATATATTAGTTTTAAATTAAATGTCAGTGTTTCATTATACTTTGTAATATATCTTTTCTTGGTCAATGGAGACTCTCATTCATTAAGCTTAGGGAAGGATAACGAAATTGATAAATGTCAAAATGTTTGTGAAATGTTTGCCTTCATTCTTTGAACACTGACTCTTAGAAATAAAATTAAACACTTAATATACATGGAATGAAAATCAAATTATATTTAAACTTATATATTTCTATAACACAGATGACAGGAACCAGAGGGCTTGACGTTTTGCAAAGGGGAAAGGGATCAAGAAATGGAGGTAAAAAGAGAGGGGAGATTAAGAAGACGAAAAAAGAATTAAGTTGTGAAATGTGAATGTACCAACTGTCTAAGATGAATGTAATTATTTTGTACTGCAAACATGTACTAGTAAAAAGGAAAATAAATGGAATAAATTAAAACAAAATAATTTAATATTTAATAATAATATTTAATAATTAAAATAAATGCCCTTGGTTTCACAGATTTAGGAAGAAACAAACAAGGGAGCAGTCTCTAGCTACTGCCCAATACAGATGCCAATCTTTATTGCACTGTAACATCTCCCAATAAAATAGACCTTCAAGTATCACTTTACCTTTATGGCACTCTTTTAAATACAGCTCCAGGATACACAATAATTTTAATACATTACAACGCAACACTTGAAAAATTAAGTTTATACTTTCCAGGGCAAGCTAATATTTAATTTAATGATAATCAGAATTGAACAAATTTAGTAATGTAATCTGAGGTGAGAAACCACAAAGAATATACTGAATAGTGAAAGACAGTTACTCAACAGCATTTAACTCAAAAAATGAAAAAAGGGCTTGCAATTAAAGACAAATATAGGAAGTGGCTGTGCCTCATCCACCTCTATAAAAGATGAACATGGTTCATATTTCTCAAAATCATACTGTACTTGCATCACCTGGGACTCTAAACACAGGTTCTGATTCAGCACATATAGCGGAGATACTGCATTGTGAACAAGTTTCCGGATGGTGCATGGCTCACAGATCAAACACTGTGGAACAAAAATCAGTTTTCTTGTAATCAGCGAAGGAAATGCAGATGAGGATGCCAGCTGTCATGTGCTAGTGAAAATGTATTACAAAGCAGTCGGCAAACAAGAGTTGGCTTGCAAGCTCATCTTAGGACCATGATAATTCTGTACTTCATAGATGAGTAAAGCAAAGAATACATGCACACATATAGATAGCTTATATGCTATGCTAATTTGTACACAGATGACTCATTTAGTAGTTTAATCTTCAACTAGTTTATGTGTTACCATTTTGAAACTTTCAATGCCTTAGATCTTTTACAAGACGTATAAAACAAAGATGTATGTCATTTAACTCTCATGGGCTCTTACTAGTTACCAGACCAGCGTTCTTCTTTTACACACCCATTTCTGGTAAAGGGGAATGCACTGAAAGAAGACTCTTAGTGCAGTCACAAGTTCTCCAAACTTTAGTAACATCATGTATAAATTGAGCTGTTTGCCTTTCTTGAGTCTTTGCTATATAACTGTAGCTACAAAACTAGAAAGTTGGTTAATTAGCAGAAGTGTCAGTTTCTTTATTTTTAAATGATCCATAAAAGGAATACTTTTCTAGAGGATTAAACAGGCTAAGTTTTTATAACCATCTCTGTATATCACATATTGAATAAATGACAGTATTTAAAACACTAATAATATTTTGCTTTTTAAAGAACAATATAGTTGTATTCTTTTTATAACTTTTAAAATCAGTCTTTCAGCTGTGATACACCTGGAGATAACTACAAAGCTTTCTATTCCATTATTTACTCCTTTCTGTCACCCTGTTCAATTCTGCTCATTGTATCTTCTTACTAAGAAGCTTAGTATTCCAGGCTAAAAGTGCCCTCATAAAACATCACTCTTTATTACCTCAATAGCTCAGAAATGTAGGTCAAATAAATACAATTGGTGTGTGAAGTGAAGCCTTTGGAGATTATAGTGCTATTGACAAAATAGTCAAACAATGTAGTGTAATTACAAAGGCCTGAAGGAGCCATTCTACCTTTCTAATAATGTTCTTCTTTGCTTTTACAGCAAACAGTCTATGGAGTCAGAGGAGACACTTTTTATTTTAAAGAGAGGACGACTGCTTGCAATATCAATTTTCACTTAGTGTAATACCTTTTTATTTTTCAAAGTCAGTATTTGTAAGATAAGGCATAAAGTAATTAGAGCAATTGCTACACATTATGGGCTTCCGGAGCCCTTAAGAAATGCCATGAATCTGCTATACAAACCTATAAATAGATGGAATCGATACACAGTGAAACCTCAAAGACTCATTCTATGTTAGTTTAGTTTAGAACTAAAATTTATCAGACATGGGCATGATAGGACTTTGTTTTTCACATCATCTATAGATAGAAAAAACTGCAACATGAAACAATTTAACCAAATCATTTATCATTCTTAAAGAGTATATTATTATTAAGGCATTTTAGATGAACAATTTAACCAAACATTTGGTTTGGTTATGAAACAATTTAACCAAATCATTTATTATTCTTTTTTTTTTAATCTTTATTGGTACTTTACATATAAGCATCATGATTGCACTCCATAATGGGGATTTGTACCAGTTCAAGACACAATTTAATTCTCATTTTTCCCCATAGCCCTACCCACCCTACCGCCCCCCATATACATAAAATTTGTTTCCTTACTTTTTTGTTATAATCTCTTAAAGAGTATAGTATTTTTAAGGCATTTTAGATGAACCTAGGAAGATACACAATACACTAACAGTTCACTACAGTGAACCTTGAATATTTTCTTTAATAATATTATTAGTGCCTATTCCTGACTATTACAAAATAAACTTAAAAATTATTCATCATGCTATTCAGAACTTGTTTGGGAAGTCAAATGGGTAAACACAAACTGTTAAGATTTGAAGGTCCAACAGCTTGAATAACTGTGTGAAACAACTAGAGCTTTCACTTACTCTGAGTTTCACTCCACTAACATTATTTTTTCCATATCAAGGTACCTAAAATTCAACAACTGTAAAAGTAGCTAGCATTCTCAACTTGAGTCTGCACCTCACTTGACTAAAGAACGGGCTTGTTAAAATATGAACTGGTTTCTAATCCAGTGAATGGATGAACCCAAACTACTTTTTTAACAAGTTCCAGGAATATTTATGATGCTGATAGTGTTACTATACTTTAAATTACTACCATATGGCACATCATTTTTACTTGGCTCTATTTTGACTATCCCCTCTCATAGCAAATATTTACAGAATATGTCTCCATGCTCTAGTTATCATTTTTAAATCAATCATTAGAATCATTGAATACTGAATAAAACATGAAGATATGGGCACTACACCTTTAGGTCTAAAGTGTGAGCAAGGATTTCATATCTATGCTCCTTAAACTGCTGCTCACTAGAATCACTATTCTCAAATGCAGAGCCTTTAAAGCTCACAAGGGAAAACAAAGAAAAAAACTCAAGATCAAGACTGTATCTCAGTTGTCACAGCCTGTCTGTATTGCTACAACAGACCATCTGAGACTGGGCAAGGGGCATTTATAAAGAACAGATATTTATCCCTCAGTTCTATAGACTGGGAAATCTCACTTCAGGGTGCTGACATCCCCGGTCTACTGAGGGCCTGCTCCCTGTGCTCACACTATAGAGGGAAAAAGGAGGCAGGAGAGAGTGAACTCATCCTTTAAGTTCTTCTTATAATACATTAATCTGTCCATGAAGTGGATTCCGCATGGTTTTAATTCCCCCTTTCAGGTTTAACTTGCCTACATTATCATACTGAGGATTAAGTTTCTAACACATGCAATTGGAGGGGCATATTCAGACACTAGTACCAATTAAAACAGAAATTCTGGGGGTGAGCCTCAGGCATCACTAGATCTCCAGACAATTCCAGTGGCAGCTGAAATTGAGAATTCATCAGTAGTCTTGGCAACTGCTGCCTTAGGAGTCTCTATTCCAAAGTGTGCTTCTTGCTTTCTAATAATAAGATCACTGTCTTCACAAAAATCAATCTCTCTCGACTGAGTTTTGATCACATCTCATTGTTATTTCTATTTACACTATTCATATTTAATGTGTGTGTGTGTGTGTGTGTGTGTGTGTGTGTGTGTGTGTGTGTGGCAGTGGGCCTTAAATTTGGGCCCTGTGCTTCCAAGGTGGGAACGGTACCACATGAGCTACATCCTTGTTCCCACATTTAAATTTTTAAAGTATTTATAAAGGTTTAACTTGAGTTGATGTCTTTATTTTGATGTCTATTTTTAAATGCTTTGCAACTTTATTGGCTTATTCAGTATCTCAATGCCAAAAGGCAATATATTTTAGTACAAAAAATATATTTCAGTGAATTTTGAGTCCTCAGACTGGAGCTACTCAAGCGAAATGTCTCAGATGACAGAAATGTACATTACTTCTCTCCAATAAGCTAGCTACATGTGATTCTTGAATACTACCTACAAGTGGCTAGTACACACTGAACTTCACACACTGAACTTCAAATTGTTTAACTATATATTTAAATAACCATATGCAGTTAGTGGTAACGTACTGAACAATACAACCTTAAATAATGAACTGACTTTAGTCTTAAAATGGTCTATGAGAATACCAGCAGTATTTCTGAACATGCAAAATTGACTTGTACATAATATGTTCTGTGTTAAGGAATCTGTATGTCTGTTTTAGTTTGCTCCACACAGTCACTTGGCAAAATTCATTTGTATAGTCAGAGGTAAGAATCGTAGGCTTACAGGCCATGCATTCTAGTTCAGCTTCTCAACTCTCTCGTAGCGAAAGCATCCTTAAACCATCACTCTATTAGTAAGTGTTAACGGCTGTGTGCTAATGAAAATGTATTTACAAAGTGGGTAGCAGACAGTACTTGGCCTGTAAGCTTATTTTAGACTATAATATTCCAAAGCTTTCGCAGATGAATAATTCACAGAGGAAAGTGATTACAAAGCTACTCCAAAGGTCTTCCTCTTAGCACAAACTCTTGCGCCAACAGACAAGCACTTTGTCTTAGAATTATCATTTTACTGGGACCAAAAACTTCTTGATATTATTATCTTTCTCCTTAATAGGGAATTCCTTCCATTTACTTTAGGTTCTCTTTTCAGAAACTGATTCTTTTTCTTTTATCTTTATTGGTACATTAAATATACACATCATGATTGCACTCCATAATGGGGATATGTACCAGTATAAGACACAACTTAATTCTCATTTTTTCCCACAGAAACTGATTCTTATGCCATGACTGGACATACTGGTACGACTGTCAGCTGAGACTTTGTGATACAATTCTTGCTTCCATCTACTGGACAGAGTGAACAGTTATTAAACAGCAATTAAAACATGTGTGGATGCATGTATACTATGGTTCAATACACCTATAAAATGCTCACCTTTCATATTTGTTTACAGAGTACCACCATAATTACAGAAGAACACAATATGATCTTTCCAGGAGCAA
Organism: Petromus typicus; assembly: GCA_004026965.1. Lineage (NCBI taxonomy): Eukaryota > Metazoa > Chordata > Mammalia > Rodentia > Petromuridae > Petromus > Petromus typicus. The sequence continues at coordinate 58,913 of PVIR01002023.1, forward strand.
CAGTCTGAGGAGAAAGAATACATCTATATAAATTACAAAGTCAATCAAGAGAGGTGGAAGCAAAGTATTCAAGAGTCCAGAGAAGCTAGAGATTATTTTCCATCAGAATTCAATTCAGTCCAATTAACAGTCACCAGTTGCCTACCTACTTTTTGGCTAGAATGTTACTAAGCTATTCTTAGAAGACAAACGTAGAATAAAATAAATTTTTGGATGCTGTACCATAACGTGTTATTGAACAGAAAAGGTAGAAGTGCACTATTTAAACAACTGTAAAGAAGTACAAGGAGTTAATTCAAAAAGCTTTTAAAAGTTATTTATCACAAGAATCAAGGGATTTATAAGTAAGTGCACTATAAAAACAATCTGTAAAAACTTGTATCTTAGAGGACCATTATAGAGCTGAAAAAAAAGCTGTGTTCACATAATAAGCAATGCCCTGCTTTATAATCATACAAATTATATGATTTACAATAAACACTAAATCAAAGTGACATAACCACCACTCAAATATCAACAAGGCCAAAGATCTTCGAGGTTTTATAACTATTAACTTACACTAAAATGTGTTCAGTTAACATGGAAAGCTTAAAACTTTTATAGGATAACTGTGTAATGCATGAAATGAAGACTTTTGTACTAATGGTGAATTGATGAGAGACAGCCATGTCTTCAGTAAGTAATTAACGGAACCAAAACTGAGAAATCTTAGATATTTATCTGTTGCAAGCCACACAGAATTCAACGAAGGAGAAAAAAGGTACTAGCAGAAACAGAACAGTAACAACAGTACAATCCATTGGACATTAGAATACTATGGTATATGAAAGGTTTTAAAAAGTGGTCATTATGTTTTTATCTCTTCAGCATATTAGCAAATACTTGTTTGCTCCTGTCCTCTTCTTATACCTCTCCTACTCCTCTTCCCTGTCATATTCCTCTCTTCCCCTTCTCTTTTCCCTTTCCCTATATTTCCTCTCTTCTGCTTCCTTCTCCTCTTCTCTTTCCTCTTACTCTGTTTTAATATGTCTTGTTTTGCTTTCAGGCATTGCTTTGCAACCTTACTTATAATTTTTACAACTTATAAAATTTACATAATTACCATCATTAGTCTAAGATACATATTTGAAATTTTAAGGGCAAGGTAAAGTGTATTGTTTCACACATGTAAATCGGATAGGAAACAAAAGCTATTTTCTAGCATCCTAATGAATGAGCACATGATGGCATATTTTGGATGAATGAAATGGAGCATTCTCTGTCACAGTCCTACTTAACTCCATTCTAACTGCACTGTAGGTATGTTATCCATCTGTTATGTGGACATTTGAGGAAAACTGCTGTCTTGAATTTGACTCTGTTGTTAGAGGTGATATTTTTATACTCGTGTAGATTTTACACACTGCCTAACAATTTTTTAAGTATTTCTCTTTTTAAAAAATAATAACGGAGTTTATTTGTATATTTTAGAAATACATTATGATCACATTGCTTATTGGCCATTTGTGACTGTAGGTGATATATCTTGATCCTTACTTTTCCCACTCCCTTTCACCCTCCCACCCCTACATATGTTTTTTTTCTTTCCCTTATTGGTTTTCCCCTGCTTCTATCCAGCTATCATTTTCCTTTGAACATATTCATTCTATTTCATAATACATATCATATATTCTCACACTACAGAAATGATATGGTATTTACATATCTGTGTCCTATTTATTACACTCAAGAGTATGGTCTCAAGGTACATCCACTTAAGGATAAATGTCTATAAATTTATTATTATTTATGGCTGAGTAATGCTCTATTTTATAAAAACCACATCTTTATCCAGTCTCTGGTTGATAGGCATTTGGGCTCTTTCCAATATTTAGCTATTACAAACTGAGCTGCACATACGTCACTGTTATGATGCTTTTAAGTCTTTCACGAATATCCCCAGCAAGGATACAGCAGGTCAAAGGGGACCTCTAATTCTAGTTCTTTCTGGAATCTCCACACTGATCTCCACAGTGGTTGCACCAATCTACATTCCCACCAACAATGGAAAATTCCTTTCTCCCTGCAGCCTCACCAGCATTTGTAATTGATTAATTTATTGATAGCAGCCATTCTTTCTGGGCTAAGATGGCATCTCAGCGTTGTTTTCATCCACATCTCTCTAATAAACAATGACGTTTTTTCACGTTTCTTTGCTGCCTTTTCTTCTTTATCTGAAAAATGGCTGTTCATATTAGATGCCCATTTTTGGATAAATCTTTAAATTTGAGGGGGCTGATTTCTTTCAGTTATTTACATATTCTAGATATTAGAACTTTGTCTGAGGTACAACTAGTAAATTTTTTTCCCATATTGTAGATTGTGTTTTTGCTCTGTTGAGGGCTTCTCTTGCTGTGTTGAAGCTTTTTAATAAGATGAGATCCCAGTTGTTGATTCTTTCTTTTACTACTTCCTGTGCTACTAAGGTTCTGTTTATAAAGACTTTCCCTATATCAGTGCCTCCAAGAATTCTACCTAACCTAACTTCCAGCAGGTTTACTGTAAAACAAAGATGATTACAATTTTACAACATCAGATGACAGGAATTATGGGTAAAAAACAAGATTTGTAACAGGGCAGGGAACGGGGCAAGCAAAGAAAGAAAAAAATTGATGGTAAAAGGGAAAAAGCGAAAACAAAGAATGCATGTATATATATGTATATATATATATACATATATACACATATATATACATATATATAGTGGGGGAGGGGATGAAGTGGGGGCAGAAGAAAGAGAAAAATAAAATCAAGACATATTATAAATACAAAGGTACAAATTCTCAATAAGGATTATGATCACACTCCCAAAATGTACCAATAAACTCAATTTATTAAAAAGAAAACCAAGATTTTGTTGATCTACTTCAGTTGGAGATTTTTTTTTTAATCTTAGAAAAACATGTTTATCTTCCTCAAAAGCTGTGTGCTGCATAACAATATTTTTTCTAATTCAAATCTTTATTGGTACATTATGAATACACATCATCACTGTGTTCAACGTTGAGAGTTTGTACCAGAATATGACACGAATAAAGTCAGGTCATATTCTGGTGCATAACAATAGTTTAAGGGACCCAGAAACATTATACAAACTCACTAAGGCATAGACTATGCAAACAGAAAAAGATCACTTTATTGTTAGATTTAAAGAGCACTTTTCCAAAGCTAATAGGTTGGTATATCTTGGCAGGGTAGATATACAATGTCAAACAATATAAATTGAGACTCGAAAACCTGTTCAGAGACAAATACACATATTCTAGTAGCAAGTTCCTAATGCTTTAAACACTATGAAAAAATTTTCTCAAATTTTATGTTTATCTTCATTGCCTACAATGTCACACAGAAACTATCAGAAATCTTCAAATCTAATATCTTGCTACACGTGAGTCTTCATGCCTGTAAAGTCATATATGCTACATTTCAAGCATAATCTTGATGACAGGTTGGAACAAGTGGTGTTGAGAGCAGCACAGCAAATTTACTAAATCCGAGGGATCTACGATGAATACTTAACCAGCTAAATACAGGCTAGTTATGTATAAACTGAGTGTGATGGTGCATACTTGTAACCCTAGCACTCTGGAGACTGGGGATGGAGGCTCATAAATTTGAGTCCAGCCTTGATAACTGTGTGACTGTAAAACTATCTCAAAGCAAACCAAAAAAAAAAAAAGGGGGGGGGTGGTAGGCCAGACTCTAGTACTGAAGAAACAAAAAGATATCACATCTGTGATGCAGCAGGCAGATGCCTTGCTAGAAGAAAGAAATGCTGGTATACAAAAGTGAACTTTTATTACTATATACAAAAAGAAATAACATATTTTGTAATTACAAAAGTAATTTATTACTACCTATTTTGAGTACAAATTAGAATTCTGTACCCTAAACCAGAAAACTAAGCCTGAAGCCAATCTAAGATTTCATTTAAATAGGCTTCCTGCCATAATAGTACTAAAAGCTGTTCAATAATTTTTTTAAAGAGCTTTTGTTCAGCAAAATAAACCACTCACCACAGTAAAAAGGCAACCAACAGAGTCAGTAAACAATTTTGTCAAGTGATCCTCAGACAAAGGATTAATATCTAGAACATATAAAGAACTAAAAAAAATCAGACTCCCCAAATTTAAAGATCTAATCCAAAACTGGACATGTCAAAGCAACAGACACTTCTCACATGGAGTGGAAACAAGAAATAAATACATGAAAAAAATGTTCAGTGTCACTGGTCATTTGAGAGAGGCCAATGAAAACAGATTCTATATCACACCAGGAAGAATGGCTTTTATGAAGAAATCAACCAATAACAAATGCTGGGAGGGCTGCTGGGATAAAGGAGCCTTTCTCCACTGTCAACGGGAATGTAGATCGGTGCAACCCAACTGGCAATCGGTGTGGAGGTCCTCAAAAAATTGAATTTATTTTTAATAGACAAAAACATCATGCATATTTATGAGGTTCAATGTGATGTTTCATCTATGTGTACATTTAGAAAAATTCAGCCAAGGTAATTACCATATATATCACTGCATCAAAAAATATTTTTAGTTAAGATTAAAAATATATTTATTCAATTTTGAAATATATATTAATAAACTAATAGATTGCTAAAATGTAATCCAATAGTCTAAATAAAATTTTATATATGTTTTCGAGTAAACAGGTTTTGTTTCCTTTTTTCCTATCTCCTCTTGGCTCTGTAACTATATTTTTATTCTCTAGTTCTGTAAAATTGACTTTTAAAAATTCCATACATGAGTGAGATCATACAGTATTTGTTTTTCTGAGTCTCAGTTTATTTCATTTAACACACCATCCTCCAGTTTCATCCAGTAGAAAATTTCCTCCCATTACCCAACCAAAAAAGAGAAGTACAGGCCAATATCCCTAATGAACATTGATGCAAAAATCCTCAATAAGATACTGGAAAACAGAATACAGAGAATTATCAAAACGATTATACACCCTGACCAAGTTGGATTCATCCCAGGGATGCAAGGATGGTTCAACATGCATAAATCAATAAATATTATACACTATATTAACAAGCTCAAGGACAAAAACCACATGGTCATCTCAATTGATGCAGAAAAAGCATTTGACAAAATACAACACCCATTTATGTTCAAAACCCTACAGAAGATCAGAATAGATAGTCTCTATCTCAAACTAATAAAAGCTATCTACGAGAAACCATTAGCCAGTATCATACTAACTGGTCAAAAATTGAAACCTTTCACACTAAGATCAGGAATAAGACAAGGATGTCCTCTCTCACCACTTCCATTCAATATAGTTCTGGAAATATTAACCATAGCAATTAGGCAAGAGAAAGAAATAAAAGGAATAAAGATAGGAAAAGAAGAAGTTAAACTATCATTATTTGCTGATGACATGATACTCTATCTAGAGGATACTAAAAACTCAATTAAAAAACCACTGGACCTACTCACCAATTTTAGCTATGTAGCTGGTTACAACGTCAATGTGCAAAAATCAATAGCCTTCGTATACACAAACAGTAGACCCACTGAGATAGAAATTGGGGAGTCAGTCCCTTTCACAATAGCACTCAAAAAACAAAATATCTAGGAATCAATCTAACAAAGGAGGTGAAAGACCTCTATTCTGAAAACTACAGCACTCTGAAAAAGGAAATAGAAGATAATATCAAAAAATGGAAAGACATACCTTGTTCCTGGGTAGGAAGAACCAATATTGTCAAAACTGCCATACTCCGAAAACTACTATACAGATACAATGCAATCCCGATTGAAATCCCAATAGCATATTTCACAGATCTAGAGGAAAAAAATCCAAACTTTCGTCTGGAACCACAAAAGACCTAGAATAGCCAAAGCAATTCTAAGCAACAGGGACACGGTGGGGGTATCACAACTCCAAACCTGAAACTATACTATAAAGCTACTGTGATAAAAACTGCATGGTACTGGCAAAGTAACAGACCTGAGGATCAATGGAGTAGACTAGAAGATCCAGAAACTACTCCAGATACACTGAGCCACCTCATCTTTGACAAAAGGAGACAAAAATCCTCAATGGAGGAAAGATAGCCTCTTTAACAAATGGTGCTGGAAAAACTTGGCTTTAACTTGCCAAAGACTAAAACTAGATCTAACTCTTTCACCGTGCACCAAGCTAAAATCAAAGTGGATAAGAGACCTAAATATTAAAACAGACACTCTAAACCTGCTGCTGAACAGGTTACGTAAAACTCTTGAAGACATTGGCTTAGGGAAAGACTTCATAACAAAACCTCTATAGCACAGGAATTGGCTGAAGAAATCAAAAAATGGGACCTCATTCTTTTAAAAAGCTTCTGCACACCAAAGGAAACCACCAACAGAGCACAAAGACAACCAACAATGTAGGAAAAAATCTTTACCAGCTGTTCCTCAGACAAAGGATTACTATCTAGAATATATAAAGATCCCAAAAAAATCAGCCCACCCAAATTTAAAGACCCAATTCAAAAATGGACATCTGAAATGAATAGATATTTTTCAGAGGAAGAAGTAAGAGCAGCTAAGAAGCATATGAAGAAATGCACATCATTAGTCATTCAAGAGATGCAGATAAAAACAACACTGAGATTTCATCTCACTCCACATAGAATGGCTGTCATTTCCAAAACAGCCAGCAGCAAATGTTGGCGAGGCTGCAGAGAAGAAGGAACCCTTCTCCACCTCTGGTGGGACTGTAGACTGGTACAACCCCTGTGGACATCAGTTTGGAGATTCCTCAAAAAGCTAGGATTGGAGGGGCCGGGGAGTTAGCTCAGTGGTTCCGGCGCCTGTCTTGCAAGCGCAAGGACCCGGGTTCGATCCCCGGTTACCACATACCATACAGGGCGTGGAGACTCAGGCCCAGCAGCAATCAGCACCACATATCACAGTGCCGGGCATGGTGGCTCACGCCTGTAATCCCAGCAATCGGGAGGCAGAGGCAGGAGGATTGCTGTGATGTGAGTTTGAGGCTGAGCTCAGGGCCAGCCTGAACCACAAAAGCGAGACCCTGTCTCAAAAAACCTTAAAAAAAAAAAAAAAAAGCTAGGATTGGAGGCCCCATATGACCTGGCCATCGCCCTGCTAGGTATATACACACAAGAATTAAAAGATTCATATCAGAGTGACATATGCGCACCCATGTTTATAGCAGCTCAATTTGTGATTGCTACATCTTGGAAACAACCAAAATGTCCATCAAGTGGAGACTGGATAAAAAAGCTGTGGTTCTTTTACAGAATGGAGTATTACTCTGCCATAAAAAATGATAAGTTTGAATCATTTCTACTTAAATGGACATACCTTGAGGATATCCTCATAAGTGAAATAGATAGGTCACAGACAGGTAAATATCTCATCTTTTCTCTGGTATGACAAAATAAAGATGTAAATGAGTTCTAGAATTCTATGTTATATATTGTGAAATAGAAAATACTCAAAGTAAAATAGGGTAAAGGGGGAAAAATAATGAGATTATAACAAAAAAGAAAGGAAACAAATTGTATGTATACAGGGGGGTGGTAGGGTGGGTACGGCTATGGGGAAAAAATGAGAATTAAGTTGTGTCTTATACTGGTACAAATCCTCATTAAGGAGTGCAATCATGATGCGTATATGTAATGTACCAATAAAGATTTCAATTAAAATAAAAGAAAATTTCCTTCCATTATGTAGATACCATATTTTCTTTTATTAATGATTTGACACTGACACAGGACAATACTAAATGTTTATGGAGTACAGTATGAAAATTTGAAATAGGTATCCACTATATAACAATCCAATCATGATACTTAGCATTTCCTTCTTCTTACATATTTAACATTTATTATTTCTTTTGTGTTGAGAATGCAAACTCATCAATTTTAGTTATTATAAAAAGTATAAAAATTGCTATGAACCATAGTTTCCCTGTTTTGGAGTGCATGAGAATTTATTCCTCCTAAGTAACTGTATTTTGTTACTATATTCAATTTATCTCTTTCTCCAGGTTCATTTTCTTTTCAAACTGCTAGTGATCCCTATTCTGCACTTGACTATGAAATTTTAAAGCTCCTACATATGAATAAAAACATATAATCTTCGTCTTTCTGTCTATAGCTTATTTTATTCAACAAAACATCTCCATTTCCATCCATATATTCATTACCCATTTATTCACTGATTTATACTTAAGTTACACCTACATTTTGGCTACTTTGAATAGTGCTGGAATAAACAGTGGAATGCACAAGTATTTTCGATTTACTAATCTGGATTCCTCTGGCTATACATCCAAAAGTGAGACTGTCAGATCACCAAGAAATGCTTTTTTTAGTTTATCTCTAACATAATAGGCAAGGCCAGGTATTGGTTTCAACATGCCAACAATAAGGCTTGAATCAAGACATACTCCTCTACCTAATATGGCTATTTACACTATCACTAAATAAATAAATCCTTCAGTAATGTTACAGAGGCATGATCCAGATAAGAAAAATATCATCATATGATAGAGTTCACTGAGCTTGCAAACATAAACTTCTAAAGGGACAGGAACATCAACAAACCTAACAGCTCATCCTCAGCAAATTTCACAGCTACCACAACCCTGTCTTGATGACACATTTTCTCTAAAAATGTAACTGAATACATATAATTTGAAGTATTGACAGGATAGAACTAATTATGTTAGTATATTAATCATGGGTGCTCTTTAAAACATGTTTAACTTGTATTCACAGCTGAATGGCTATAATGTTCCTATATCCAAGAACAGTAACACAACTGCTACTATTACAAAAAAAAAAATATGCACCCTAGTCAAATCAGGTTTACTACCTCATACAATTTACCTTAATTCCCTCTTTTCATTTAATTTTCTCTTTTATCAAATGATGGGAGGGTGTAGCTCAATGACAGAATGCATGCCTAGCATGCACAAGGCCCTAGTTCAATCTCCATCACTGCAAAACAAACAAAAGCAAAAACAAGACAAAAAATATAATGTACTGTATAAGTATTAAATATCTGAAATTAAAAAGGATACATATTGCTTATACATAGTGAAATAATAGCAAGATAATATTATGGGTTAGATACATATACATAAAAGTATTTATGTGAGTTCATTTAACATGTATTGTATTAGTAAATGTTTTACTAACGTCTTATTCAAAACCAAGTGACTCCAAGGGTACACATTTTTAAAGTTAGTTTATAAATAAACTAATCTAATCTCATAAAGTTGAAATAATTATCTAGATACATACAACTAGTGGGGCAACCAAAATATAACCTAATCCTTTTGCCTGTTCTCACATATTAAGCATTATTTACACTATTTCCTACAGTTTTATTTATTACTAATTACTGTTTTTTTCTCATAATGAGAAAAAATATTGAAGATACATCCTCTTCTACTTTTTGGATGTACTATATTAGTACAATGTTGTACCAAATCTCTGTAACTTGTATCTTTCATACTTTCTCAGTCTCCATGGGGACTGAGAAAATCAGCAGCACCTGGAACCTGCAAGGAAAACACTGGATGCTGCTCTGAGTGGCCTTCCACAGTGAAGAGCTAGTGGGTGACCTCGGTCTAGTGCCTCTGTCACAATCATGGAACAAGAGTTAGTGGGTTGCAATTGTGGGGAAGGGCTCAAAATTTGAACTTGGGTCCCAGTTCACTACACTGGCTTCTAGGCATGGAAGAGGGACAGATAGTCATGGGAGACAACTGCCAGTTGGACAGCATGTTTGAAGGAGTCCTGCTAAGCGGCTAAAGTTGGTGAACACAGACCAATTTGTGGGGTCAGAGGCCAGGGTCAGCCTGAGTTACAGCATTGGAAGGTCCCCTTGGCAACCTACACGATATCCACATGCAGCATCATTTTCAGATGGAGCCATTTTAGGCATCCAGTGTAAGTAGAGTTATTTTTTGGCATGAGTTCTGCTTCCTATTTCTAAGATGTGGAAAAGAGCCATGTTTCCAAAGTAGTAGAAAATTTTTTCTCTTTATTTTTGATGCTTTCTTCTTTATACTCATTTCTGCCCATTTTTATTCCATTATTTGCCCCTTTTTAAAAAGTGTATGTGTTTTTGTGTTTCTCTTCCTCTGGCCCTTTCCAACAGATAAGAGAATTCTCCCTTGCTCCTTTTTTGTCTTTTTAAAATCTGTAGCATACACCTGATTTTTTTCTACTTATTCCTCCTCCATTTTTGTTTTGTCCCTCTCATCATGTCTCCATTTCTTTTTATCTAATGTCTATAGAATTCATTATCTCCATTTCTCACTACTGATTTTATACCCAATTTTCCCCAATATCTCATCTAAATATATCTTTCTACTACCATTAGCATCCTTTGAATCCCTTCTATTTCCTCTTTCCCATACCACATAGCAGAAAACTTAAGAAAACAAGCACTTTTTTTCCTCTCTCCTCTTTGGCATTACCCGGTTTCTAAACCCTTTGGCATTTAGATAATTGATTCTATAAAATCACTCTTCAATTTTTTTAACTATGAAAAGAGAGCTACCATATTTGGTACATATTAGCTGCAGATCAATACTGGGGCTGCTACGATGCTTCACTGTAACTGTGGATTCTTCCTTAGGTTAAAGGCAGATCCAAAAGTGAGTCCCATGGTATGTTCTAAACTTGTCCAGAAGGATAACAGTAAAACTAATTAGCTTGTTACAACAATAGCTTATTATATTATTATGGGAATACTCCTGACTCAGTGGACAATATTATGCCAGTGAATCAGTCTGCTGATTCTACCATCACATCCAGGGAGAGGGACAGCAAGAGGACCTAACTCAAGAATCTGGCCTGGATTAGACTGTGAGTATCTCCGCAACCTGGAGGGAAGAAGCCCTGAGTGCAAGTTAGCTTCCATGCTGCAGTGAAAGATTCAGAGGAGTTATTGGTGTGTGGGCCCTAGACTCTGCCACAGAAGCTATATGTGAATCACGTCAACACTGTCTCACTGGAAAAGTTAATGTGCTCCCACTAAATATTTTACAAGTTTGAGTTATAGTCTGTTTTATAATTTTACTTAGTAGTGTGGGGTCATGTTATGTTCGTTTACACGTTTGTTTCTACTGGGGCTTTATTTTTGTGTACTGTTCCTGCCATTGGCCTTGGTTTAGTAAGAATCCGGGTTCTCTCCCCTGTCTTAGCTCCATTCTACCATGTTCATCTCCGACCCCAAGACAGTCCTATGAGACAGAATTAGGGAGAGGGAAACCTCCCCACTCATATTTAGCCATTTAATCTTTGACAAAAGATTAAGAAGTATATGTTTAAGAGCACAGTCTACTCCACTAGTGGTGATGGAAAACCTGATCATGCTTGCAGAAGACTGAAAATGAATCCTTATCTCTTACCATATACTAAACTAAAATCAAAATGAAGATCCAAACATTAAACCTACGGGAAGATAAAGTCGGTAAAATACTTAAAAACACAAACATAACATAGGTTTTAGTAAACAGAACCTGAATCACACAATAAATAGCAAGAATCAACAATGGAATTATACGAGGCTAAAAAGCTTCTCCACAACTAAACAATCCATCAGTAAAGGGAAGAGAAAACCTACAGGATGTGAAAAAAAAAATTTTTCCCAAGTATCCCTCAGACTGAGGACTAATATCTACTATATACAAAGAACTCAAAAACATTAAAAAACTTAAAACTGAACATATACCCAAGAAATAAGCAAGAAAAACGAAGATACTTCACAGAAGAAGAAATGCAAGTGGCAAAAAATACATGAAAAAATATTCATCTTTGAGAATTACAGAAATGCAAATTAAAGCAATGCTAAAATTCCACTTTCCTCTGGAAAAATGGCAATCATTAAGAAATCAAACAATGACAAATGTTTGCATGGCTATGTTGATAACACAACCCTCTATTGGTGGGAATTCAAACTAGCACAAATGTTATGGAAATTAGTATGGATATTTCTCAAAGAGCTGAACTTAGAAATTCCATATGACCCAGCTATTCTTCAGCTAAGCTGTTTTCTGAAGAGTGTAAGTCATCATACTATAGGTATACATGCATACTATTGTTTACAGCAGCACATTTTATAAAAACTAAATCCCAGATGCAGAATACATACCCATGGATAGATAATTGAATAAAGAAAATGTAGTATCTTTATATATTGGACTAATATTTGGCTCTAAACAATGACAAATTTGAGACATTTATAGATGGATGGAGCTGGAAAATAAAAATATTCAGTGAAATAAGCCAGGCATACAAGCTTAAATACCATATGGCATCTTTAATTTCAGTGAGGCAAAGCACCAAGAAAGAAAATCATAAAGGGTAGACAGAAACGGACAACCAGATGGATCTCTTGCAAAAGGGAAGTGGCCCTAGGGAACAAGGAAGAGGGATAAGGAAGAGAAAGGGAGACGAGAAGAATGATATGCCTCTTCCACAAACCTAACAATCCCAAATAATATAAGCATTCTATGTCATAAGGTGAGCTAGACAAATAATATCAATAATATTGCATTTGATACTAGATTAAGTGAGATGATTTGCTAAATATTCTTGTAGGATTGTTATTAATATATGCAAACACAAGTGATCTGTGTTTGGATTTTGTAACGTAGAACTATTCTTAAGACAAAACATAGAAAATTAGAAACATTTCCTAACGGAGGTAATTTTTAAATTATATGGAATCACCTAAAACAATCTGCCTGTGAGGTAATACAAAAGCTTTGAAAGGATTCCATTTAATCTGGAAATAAAATTCTCCACAGCCTTACTCTGCTGCAAGCTACTAAGCATTAGCTTGTTTAAATGTTCTTCCTTTCTCTAACTGCTTTCTTTAGGATTGGTAATCTTCCAAAGAATCACTGTTTACATTTTGTCTTTGCCCATTATCCAGGGAAGCTTTTCTTTACACCCTTTCTGTCATTCCAAGGTAGGATTAAAAGCAACTGTTAGCACAATTAAAGCTCAATTTAATTTCTATGATCATTTGCATTTGCAGTAAAACACCACGACTGGGAGTTCCTGGAGGGTTTTAACTGCCATGGGATTAAGTTTATCTCCTGTCCTAAAAGATCTAAACAGTAAGAAGGCAAGGCTTATCATGTGGAACACCAAAACACTCAGGCACACTACAAGGTCAATTAGAGTGCTTTTTCAGTTTGCATAGAAAAGAAAAAAAAAAAAGCATTTTTATAATTACTGTACTTTGATTATATTAAATAGCATCAATCTAGCAAACAGTGTCCCCAAATATTTCACTTTGAAGTAGAGTATCAAAAGCACAGAGGCATGGAAATTTGATCCAGTCAGGAAATGAGTTCAAGATAAGATGACCTCAATGTGTGACCTAACTATGGACCTGTGCGTCTAGTAAGTCACATATTCCACCAATGTGTTAGATTAGGAAGATGACAGTAGTATCAGACAGACTTTGCTAGTTATATGAAGTTAATTAATTTAACGTGACCTTTCCACATAACTATAAGGCACAATAGACTGCTAATGATAACTGATTCTGGAAATCCAGTGAAATGGTTTTAAAAAACACAGCTGTATGGTATAAGAGTTCTTTTTTGGTCTGGATTATAAACTATTTTTAGTCCTTAGTTAATAAAGGTGATTTTCTTAAACAGCCTCTTGTCGAATGCATGAGTTGCTGTGTTGGATGCTGACAGAATCTGGATTTGCAACAGATGAACCCAAGAAAATTAACATTGCTCCCTTATTCTTAGAGCCAGAGCATCAGTATAGCTGCTTGTAGAAATACTTAAAAAGTAATTACAGCCTGCTTCATGGTTTCCTGAAATAAATATATTTTTGAAATTAAAGACGGCCTCAATGTATCTTCACCTCTATTTAATGCTTTACATATTTTAATAATTTTAACAGCCATAAAATGAAGATTTCAGGATATAATGATATACAACATGTATTAAATGTTCCCTATAGTACTCTACATATCCTTTCATTTTAACATGCTTCTACTTTCCCATTTTGACATGTTTCAAATTGGTATGGCTTCACAGTAATGTCTTAAAATTGATGTCATACTAGGTTCAGTCAATTACAGTATGTGATGTAATCCTCTAAGGAACTTTTCAAAGAAGTTACTGTCATTATCCTCATCCTACAGATAAGCAAACTAAGGCACAAAGAGATCTTAAGTAACTGATCCAAGGTGATGTAGCTAGTAAAGTGCAGAGTTAAGATTTGAATGAAATTCTTTATTACTCATTTAGGTATTATCAAGTGTTATATGAATAAACTGGTGTATTAAATACCCACTATTATCAATTTCAAGGATGTCCCAACAATGTTAGGAAGTATGCGTAAAACTGAGATTGTGATGTTCAGGAAAATAAATCAGATAGATGATCTCAAGTAGCTCATGGTTTTTCTCTTAAATGAAAAAAATGCTAAATATAAACAAACAGTGAAATAAAAGATAATAGAAAGTAGGAAGATAGATGTTTCTCATTTAGGAAACGAATCAAGGGGCTTCAAGAAAATGGAAGAGGAAGTACGCAGAAAAAATGAAAAAAAATGTGGTATGTATCCATACTAATTCCCTACCAGGAATCTAAACACTAGGTACAACAAACATGTATTACTACAACATAAAAACTAAAAATAAACTTTTTTCTCCTTAAAATATATGCAGTATTTTGTGTGGTTTTAAAGTGTACAATATTATGAAAATCTATTTTGATTTTATCACTTAATATCATACTTGTATAAAGACCTTTTTACTTTCTTAACCACGGCACAGAATTCTTTTCAATGCAGTTTAAGTCAGTTAAGATTGTGATTCTCATGTTTACATTACTATAAGCACCACTGTAATGAAAAACATTTAAATGGTCACATGTAAAAAGTGATTTTCTAGACTGATTCCGAGAAGTAGAATCTCCGGATCATGAATGTACATTCACTTACTAAGTAGAAGACAGAGCTATCATACACATCTTGATATGAGTTGTGATTACAAAATATATGGTAAATATTTAAATTTTTAAAATTTTTCACTATAGTAAAAATAGGTTGCCATTAATCACCCTCAAAATACTTCCCCTAATTTTAAACACTTAACGTTTTGTTCTCACCACTTTCTGAACTAGTTCTGAAAGTCTTCTTTTGTGTCTTTACTCCTGCCTTTACGGTTACCTCAATGTCATTGATGTATTCAGAATGTTTAACTCATAGTGATTCTGACTTGAAGAAGTGTAAGAAGTTGCACAGTGCTATATCTGGCAACTGAGGTGAATGAGGACACAGTCCAATGTTGTTGCAAGCCTGCCTTTTCATGGGATGGCACTCAGCAGCAGCATTTGCCAAAATTTTTATCATACTTTATGAAAACACAAGAAGACTTCCAGAGCTGCTTCAAAAAGTGGAACAATAGAATAGTATGTTTGAGGCGACAAGGAGTATTCTGGGATAGATTAATTGTAACTTTGTCTTGTATTTTTTTAACTTAAATGTTCACTGTATATTGTGATCATACCTCATACAGAATTTTCCCCCTAAGAATAGCAAGTTACCTACAAATATATGCTGGAGTAATTATTTCTCAAAACTCATTTGAATGCTTCTCTCCATGTATGTGAGGAATCCTCTAAAATACCATTTTGTACATATTCTGTAGTGATAATTTATCTATTTATCAAGAACCCTGTACATTAGTACAGCAGGAAGGTGATGGAACTTGCTGCCAAATACACTTGTGATATTTTGCTATGAGAAAGAAAAGATATGTGACTTTATTTTATATCATTTCCCTGCCTCTTGAATTTGAAAAACACATCAGGATCCAGCATTTTGTTTGCCATGAATGACACTAACAAGAAATCAAATGACAGGGGCCAGGGATTTGGCTCAGTGGTTCCAGCGCCTGTCTTGTAAGCGCAAGGACCCGGGTTCAATCCTCGGTAACCACATACCATACTGGGCATGGAGACTCACGCCGGTAATCCCAGCACTCAGGAGGCAGAGGCAAGAGGATTGCTGTGATGTGAGTTGGAGGCTGAGCTCACAGCCAGCCTGAACTACAAAGCGAGACCTTGTCTCAAAAAAACCTTAAAAAAAAATAAATCAATAATATACGTCTCAATGGATCAAAAAATCCATGAGTAGAAAAACATAAAATATTCCTGTAATGTTCTTGCGGCACAATATATTTAGTCTTATTGACTACAAAGTGCTTGTTTTCATAAATTATTTCTTCCAAATTGAATGGCACTGTATCTGCCCAAGAGAAAACATACACAATCCAGTTACTGCCATCTCTGGGATTAGAATATCAACCTGGAGCTACCTCTGCAGACGCTTTTTGTCTTTCTTCTTAGTATTGTTGTTTAGTGTTAACAATTATATTAACAATATATAATAACAGAATAACAGAACTGTGATGAAATGATGCAGCATTTTGTGTAGCTTATTTGATAGAAACTTCCTTCTAAGGTGAAAGCTATTAAGATGAATTTATTACCTTAAGTATCTAGTCCCTATTATAAATATGCTTTTCTCACAGCTGCTATAATATAC
Source organism: Petromus typicus (assembly GCA_004026965.1). Taxonomy (NCBI): domain Eukaryota; kingdom Metazoa; phylum Chordata; class Mammalia; order Rodentia; family Petromuridae; genus Petromus; species Petromus typicus. The sequence continues at coordinate 75,531 of PVIR01002023.1, forward strand.
CGCAGTACTTAAATAAACAATAAATACCTGCATGCCTTAGACATAAAAAACCACAAGAAAAGTAGTTGTATGAGTCACTGGGTGACACGTTTGTAAAGTGCACCAAGTTCTCACTTCAGCATGGAAGTACACACAGTTATGGAAGACTTCACTTGGCTTCAAAATGTCATTGCATTAGCCTTACAGTGGACAAAAGAAACAGAGTGATAGTCTTCTTTAATGGCTTCACCTTTTAAGAGTAGGGAATCAAACTCTTCTTTCATAGAATCGTGAAATGTCAGGTAAATTCATCCACCAAACAGTTTTTGGCCATGATGAACTGGCTCTGCATTGACAATAAAGCTAACAACTTCTCATTTTAAATTGCATCAAAATACTATGGACATGCAAATAGCATGTAAGCTAAATCAAAAAAGTGCTTAAAATGGCATCTTGACTTCCTACCTCCACCTCAATGGTTTCATAAATATAAAAATGGCCACAGAAGGGTGATTTTGCAATTAAAAATGTGGTCAGGTCAGCAACACGAGTCTCAGGTAAAGCTATTGTTAGGAATACAAAACTTGGTTCTCATCCCAGAACTCATAAATCAGAATGTGAATTTCACTAAGACCTCTGATTTTCACATACCAAAGCGTGAGTGCTACTTTATATTATATAATCTTTATATTAAATAATCCCTTTATTTTTTATTTTCATTAGACCAACTACATTACCAATTCAAACACTGTATTTTGATTATCTAATTATGTGAACTTTCTCATGGTCAACAAAGATACCTGGAAACTTTCCCAGTTTCTTCTCTCCAATCTACAAAAATGTGCATAAATATTTAAATGAAGGTAAAAAGTGATTAGGAAATTAATGTTAATAGCTTTTGCATTTAGAATATTTACTCAGGAGAACAGTGAACAATTTAACCTTTCAGTATTTAAGAAAACCCTCATTAAAAGATTACTTTGAAAAAAATTAATAGTTAATGATGAAAGATTTGTCTATTTTTTCCTACCACATTAAAGTATCATAAGAAAACACCATACATCATTGACAGGTTAGTCTGTATGTAGATAAGATTATTATCTGACTGTTTTGTCTAGATTTATGATAATATCTTGGTAGCTTTTTTTCTCATCAAAAGCTCTATTTTTTAATATTATAAACTTTTGCTCTAAAAGAATTTATGCATAAAGAAAAGTTAAACTGCTTTAAAATTAGGGACATATACTAATATCTTTAACATTAATTTATTTTTAAAATTAAACTAATGTACTCTGCTCCAAACAAATGAAAAATAAATACATGTATTTTTTTCAAGCATGTTTCTTGCCAAACTCAGTAGGTCAGTTACAAGCTCTGGACTTTTTTTATTCATGTGTGTAAAATAAGGAGCTTTTATGCGATGATGAAGTTTTATAACTCACATTCAGATAAAACAATATATGTCTACAGTCATATACCACCCTGAATGCACCTTATCTTGTCAGATATGACAACTGATGATTGTATGAATCTACCATTCATTCTTGGTCACATCATTTCATGATATGAATACACACATAGAGTTTGACACCTTTCCCCAAGATTCCTGAAGCTTTAAATCATACAGGATGAAATAAATTTGCTGAAAACAATGAGAAATAGGCTCTGGTGAACAGTGTTTCTTACATAGCATATAAAGTATAGTGAATATTATATCATGTGCTTTGCCTATATTTCATAAAATTGTACTTCTAAAGTTAGAATTTGTGTACATGTATTATTTATTAAAGCAAAATATCTCCGCTGACGTCTTTCATGATCTTTCAGTAATTTAAGTAGGCTCAACTGTAAGCAGAAGAGTTTATCAGATTGAGGACATGCAGTCTGAGACTGTCTTCTGTACTGCAATGTCTTCAGCACAAATCCATAGCTTCTAAGTCAAACCTCTTATCTTTCAATCAATCTGCGAACCATTTTACAGTAACCTTAGGCCTGTGGATAGTGGCTGCTAAGACTTTCAAAGTTGAATTGTGATGCATTATACAGGCATTATGCGAAACTGTTCACAGTGCTAAGGAATGCAGAGAATAAGGCATATGAGATTTAGACTGGTTACTGTTTTACAGGAAAAAAAATGACTCCTACATTATATACTTGGCAAAACGATGTGAATTCTATCTAATCCCATTTTAGCGAGACATACTACAACCATGAACCTGTCACTTGTTAAGTATATACAGTCTCAAAGTCAGTGTCCATAAAAAACGCTCTTTGTTAATTATTCACAATCTCAGAATTATTTTTAATAGAAACAATGTTATAAACTCCAAAGTCAACTCAGGAAAATATTTTCAAAGTAGAATTTTAGTAAATTAAAGTTAATCTACCACTTTTTAGAGAATGTGTCTTAAAACCCAAGTTAAGTTTGAAAGTGGCTCTAAGTAAAACACTATCCCTCCCTCATTATGTGAATCTTTTCATATGCGTGTGTGTGTGTGTCTGTGTGTGTCCATGCGTAAACTGGAGACTGAATCCAGGGAAAATTATTTTTTTAATTTTGAGACAGGATCTCATTAATTCCCTAAACTGCCCAGGCTGGGTTCTGACTCATGATCATCCTGTCTCAGCCTACCTCAATGCAAGGACTTCAGTGTGTGCCACTATGCCCAGCTATTTTTTTTTTTGCCTTTATCTATTTATACAGTTATCTACTGGAATAAATTCCTGTGCATTGACCCAGAATTAAGTTGGTCTTGAATGAAGAAAGTGGTGTGTAAGACCAGCTGAACTGGTTCACACTTGTTTTTAATTATTCAGGAAACTTGTGAGCCAGCTATTCAAAATAGCCAATACTTAAAAATTAGATTCCATGTGCTTATAATGAAACGAAATCAAAAACAGAGGTTATAAGGGTTAGAATTCAGAAGGTCTTATTTTGCTATATTTCACTTTATCTGCTTTTTAATTAAATTTTAATTTTTATTAGAATGTTTCAATACATTATGATTACATTCATCATGGATAGTTGATACATGTATATATCACATCTTAAACGTTCTTACATCTTCCCCCTTCGTCAATCTCTTATCTCTTTTCCCCACTGCAAAAGGTTTATATTTACTTCTTATTTTCTTTCAATTTGCTCTTTATTTATACTTAAGAGTTTTTACATACAATAGAAACCATATGATTCTTTATCTTGGGTGTCTGATTTAATTCACCTAACATTATGGTCTCAAGGTACATACATCTGCCTACAGATAAGTCAAACTGTCCTTTTTACCAGAATGGTACTACACTGTGCCTATGTGGTATAAAAACCATATTTTCTTTAGCCATCTATCTGCTGATATATAGACAGGCCATATCAAAGATATATAGGTCTATTCTGAGGTGTACAGTCATAAGTGTGGGTATGCATGTGTACTGTCATAGGATGCGTTTAAATCTTTTGGGATTTTGTAAAAGGGGAATAGCTGGGATGGAGTTTCTATCTTTAGTTGAGGGCTCTCCATACGGGCTTCCATAGTGGTTTTACTAGTTTACATTCCCAACAAGGTAAAAGAGTTCCTTTTTCTCCCCTGAAGCCTTGCTACTACTTGTTATTACTCTATTTCTTGATTTCTTGGGTAAGGTAGAATATATTCTTACCACAGTTATTTGCAAGCTACCAAATATATCACGGAACCTGAAGTCAAAGAGACATACAACAGAAAACCACTGTATAGGATTTCCATTGTAAAAACATAATACATGAAAATAAACTCAAGAGAATTGATTTTTAAATTTTTAAAATTATTACATGATTGCAGTACGTAATGTTCACATTCCTATTCAATTTATATTCCCGTTTCCATCCTGCTCCTTCCTCAATCTCTAGAGCCCTTTCTTATTTGAAAGCCATCTATCTCCCTACTTCCTATCTCATGTTTTACTTTCCTCTTTATTTAATTTTGGATTAATGTCAAAAAGTCATGTGATATTTAAACTTATATATCTGATTTATTTACATTTGTGGTGTCCACATGCATTCACTTTCCTAAAAGTAACACAAGTTGTTCTTCCTTTATGGTACAGTAGTAATCCACTGTATGTTGATAGATACATAGTCTGCTTCCAAGATTTAGTTATCATTAACTGTGGTACTAAAATCATGGGTAAGCATGTATCCCAAGAAAAGATTATCTGTACATCTAATATATATGACTTTTATGAATTACATATTATTTCTTTACATTGGGAATACTACACAGTGATGTTTTATTGTACATATCTCTAACTCCAGGCTCAATTATATTCTGGTAGCTTGCAAGTGACCTTGATCAGAATACGCCACAGAAATCGACAAACACTATAAATCAAGACAACATATAGTTGATTCTTATTTCTATTCTAGAGGTGATGAAAACTGCCCTACAGTCAAAATTAGCCTGCATCTGTTTTTTTTTCTTATTAAATCTTTATTGGTACACTACATATACACATGATGATTGCATTCAACAATGAGAATTGTGCGAATATATGACACAATTTATTTCTCATATTTTCCCATAGCCCTACCCACCCTACCACCCCGACCCCCTATATACATAAACTTTGTTTCCTTTTTTTGTTATAATCTCATTATTTTTCCTCCTTCACCCCATTTCGCTTTGAGTATTTTCTATTTCACAATATATAACATATATTCTAGAACTCATTTACATCTTTATTTTCTCATACCAGAGAAAAGATGTGATATTTACACATCTGTGACCTATTTATTTCACTTATGAGGATGTCCTCAAGGTATATCCACTAAAGTATAAATGAATCAAACTTATCATTTTGTATGGCCACCTGCATCTGTTTTTAAAGGTAACGTTTTATTAGAATATAGCTATATACATTTATTTTCATATTGTTTATCATTACTCTTTTGCTATATAGCAAAATTGGGTTGTTATGATTTGGATGCTAGGTGGTTTGCAAAGCTTAAAATCTTGCCATTTAAACAAAAAGGTCATCTACTTCTTTTTCAGATTAGAAAAAAGTGGTAGAAAATGTGTTAAATTCAGTAGCATTTGAACGATACTATATCTGTCCATGTCACATTGAGATTAGCACAAAAACTGAGGACACTTTATACCAGTAATCTAAAACTATAATTCAATTTGGTAAAAAGGTTAAATGAAGTTTTGAAATACATTTTTGCTCTTCTGGTCTTATTGCACTTGTTAACATAAACTAAAACATCAACTAACATGCATCTCGAACTTCACTTGTTCACTACGATGTGAGTTCTTGCTTAATCAAACAATCCCTTGGCCATAATCAGATTTTATTACACAATTATTAGCTTAGCATTTTAAAGGACAGTGGATTCTGGGAGACGGAAAAGCAAATTCTATAACTAAATGTTTATTTGGGAAGGAGGAGCTTGAGTTGTATCTCTACTTGTCAAATCAGGACGGAATTGTAGTCATAGTTGTCTATGAATTTGTTAAAAACTAACAATGCACAAGGGTATTAGGTGAACATTATTAGAATATGTAATGAATAGTTTTGCACATTTTATGTTTTTTGGAATACAAATATAACTTTGTTGTACAAAATCAAGGCCTTCATGTTACACAGTTCACTAACACTAAAAAAAAGACAATGATTTTTTACAGATTTCATTTTTTTTCTTTCCCACCTACTTCCAACCACTAAAATGCCCTGACTAAATAATATGAGAACAAATAGGATGAATAACACCAAGTCCTTAAAGATGATTAGCTCAATATTGTGCTTGGTGCAAGGGATCTTATAGTATGGGATATGTGATCTTAAACCCAATGCATCCCTGCTGTGTCCATCACTTGCAAGTTCCATAAAAGCAATTCCAGGCCCTCGGGTACCACGTACTTCCTTAAAGCCTAGGAATTATTAAAAAGCATGGGTCACACCATGACATCAGCCTCTTCTGGTATATTACTGAGCAATAAAATGTAAGTCAGAGAGTAATCACAGATTCAAGAATTTGGTGCTGCACTTCTTTGGGTATTACTGTTGGTGTTACTCGGCCAGGCCTTTGGTCTGCAGTTGCTGCAGTCTCTTCTGCAGTTTAGAACTTTTCTGTTTCTATCAGCAAAAGTGCCATGCACTGTAGATATTATACCAGAATCTCTTTCTGCATACTGATTTTGCACTGATTTTTCACAAAGTGGAAATCCTTATAACTGTATATTTGTGGATGAGCTCAATTCTTTAAATATAACAAAGGCTTGCTCAAACTTCATGATCTTTAAAGCCACAATCTCTACCACCATGCAAAAGTTGAGAATAAGGTGTGTAGGGATCACACAAATTATTTATTTTTTAATTTTCTCATTTATATTGTTGATAATTTCAATGATTTGCCCTGATATCCCTGTTTGAGTAACAGAGATTATATGTAGCCCACAAAGCCTGAAGTTATTTCTTCAAATCGTCTCTGCCCCTGGTCTGCTCTGGTTTCTTCAGCAGTGAAAGGTCTGTCTATGCAGCCAGGGAAGCTGCCATGGTGAGGTGCAGGGCACTCCAGTCCACTGAGGCTCGTGCTGCCTCTGGTAAGGGCCACAAGCCATAATTATTTTTTAAACTGAGTACTACACAATTTTTATATTATATATATTACATATATGTTAGTTTTGTGAGCAAAAGCAAGCGATATATAGACAGAAAGACAAAGACATAGAGAAATGTAAAGGCACATGCCTACATGATAGTGAGGCTTAGTAAGCATAAAACGCGCAAAGTAGGGTGGCAGACAAGAGGTCCAGGACGAGTTGCAGTTATAGACCAAAAGAATTCCTCACAGCTCAGTGAGGTCAGTCTTGGTTTTACTATGGTATTCAGTTAATGGAATGAGTTCTAAAATCACCTAGTGCTTTACTCAAAATCCACAGACATGTTAATCTAGTCTGAACAGTATTTGTGTATCTGAGCAGAACAGTATCTCACTAGAACAGTATCTGAGTGTCATGGACCAGTCATGCTGACACATGAAGTCAGTCATCACATACAATTTTTTTCTTGGAACATCAGTTACACGTCCATGACACACACTGAACATGGCTCAGACTCAACTCTATCTTTGGAGGCTCTTCCTATTTCATTCATTCAGATTGCTTCAGTGTCGTTAAAGTCAAACAATAATAGACACTCCTCTCTCCTCTGAGTCTCACAATATGCACAGACTCTGTGTTCAATTTGCCATACAATGATTGCTGATTCTGTAACTGGATCTGGAGGGACTCATGATTCATAACTGAACATTTCGAGTGGATGTGGGACGAACGGTTCAGAGGAAGCATGGTAATTTTTATACTTCAATCTTGTGTGAGTCTCATCAAATCTTAGGATACTTTCTTATGCAAAAGGATTTGGATTGCAATAAAAGAAATGGAAGTATGGACATCAGATACACGTGGTTATAGAATTCCCTTTCATGGACAACTAGCAAATACCACAATTAGCAATGCCCCTGCACATTAAATCAAACAGTGAGTTACACAACTTTTAAAGTTCTTTCTACCTAATGACATTGACTTATTCTTCAGCTATAGCTATGACAGAATGGGAATTGTCCCTGCGGATCTTCCTCCACCATACTCTTTCTTTCATATGTGTGGGCTGCCTGGCTAGCGGTCTGGCACCCCACTCAAGGCCAGACTTTTCCAAAAGAGTTGGCAAATGTCCCTTTCATCACCTCTACAAGAATGTCCATCTAGGAGCAGTATTTATTGATCCTTTATTATAGATGCTTCAAGTTGCTTCTACTTATCTCTTAACTGGGGAAAATAAAAGTTCCCTCTTTTCTGGGGCTCACACAAAAATTTTAGACCTTTGAGAAACAGTCATGAGGACAGGACTCTAACTTGGATTAATTCAGTTTGTGGAATAACAATTTATTTCATGTACTGAAATGTCATGAGAGATCATTTGTTTTTGTAAGTTTACTCTTTGTTTCAAGAGTCTGTAAGCATGTCCTCTAGCTGTATCCTATAAAAACTAACTCCAGAAGTCAGCTAAGGAAATTTAACTATGTGGCTCAACAGCATCATTTATGAAAAAGAAAGGATGGGGTAGACAGGGAATATCTGTGGGTGGAAATTTTAGAAGAGAGAAAAGCAACAACTAAAACCTGGATATTTTCTAAGTGTAGCAGGTTGGTAAATACTATAGGATTAAACAAAAAATATTTTTTAGGTTTTAAAAACATTTTTGTATTATGTATGTTAGCTGCCTAGTACTAACAGAGGCAAAAATTAGTATCATTTTTAGTATATGCTCTCCAGGAATTTTTTAGGCAGGTAACAATGATCAAAGCAAAAATAAAATGTGTAATAAGACCAGTAACAGATTAAATGAGTATTAAAAAATCAAAATTAGAAATTTAAATTCAGCTAACAAACTGATTAAGGCATAGTCTGGGCTCTAAAGAGTCCCAAGTAAGGTTTAGAAAATATATTCTTAAAATGTTTACCTTCTTCATATCCATGAATAACAGAAGAACTTGAAGAGAGAAAAAGTATGTGGCTAGTCAGTTGGAAAATGAGTGGAAACTACACTGAGAACTAAATTATTTTCAAAATGAAGTGATTAAGTGCTTAAGGATATACGTCCCTTTTTCTCCCCTCTTTTATTCAAACTCAGAAATTGTTCTTCTCTCTAGTGAAAGAAAATTTCCTAAATGTCTTTCAATTCCATATAATTCTTTCTCAATTCTCTAGATAGTGAAATTATACTTCAAATATAATAATTTAAATTACAGAGCTTTAAAAGTTTCAATAGACATTTAAATAATTATGCGATGTTTAGGTACGTGAGGTAATGTGAATCTTCAGATTCTGGAGTTATTAGAGGAAAAAACCTTTATACTGAATTAAATTGCAAAGATAGGAAGTAGAATATGGGGTCAAGGAAGAGACCTCCTATCTACTAATATGTAATGAAGGTTGGAACAAGAACGACTTTTTTGGAATTATATGGAGAAAGTAAGAAAATAGTGCCTAAGAATGTAGGAGGAAAGTTCTAAAACAAGGATGGGTTCATAGTGGTTCACAAATTTTCACAAAAGCCAGACAATGATCAAAGCAGAGACTTCAATGCCAGTTAGAACAATCAAAAATAACTTTTTACAGGATTATTTTCACTGCTGCTGTGGAAATAGAGGATACTTACAGACTGAGGACTAAATCTAATAAAACACACAAGAAATCTAGTGACTTTTTCACGAAAAAGAAATAGGAAGCGGGGGAAACTAAAGAGGCAGAGGATTTATATAACTGAGTCACATTAGCTGAAACTGTGTCTGCTTTCTCATTTTACCCAAGACCACAGAATAATAATAACAAAAGGTGGTCCCAAAGTAAGATGTCACTTCCCCTACACTGCAGTTTCTATGAGCCAAGCCTGTACTCCTGTTTGTGCAGAACTTATTCAGCAGGCAAGATTTATAGGATGACATCAGAAACACTAATTTACTCCTTCCTATAGAAATCAAAAGTGAAAGCCTACTGCTGGTTAAGCAACCTTAGGTAATTTTTTTTGGTGGGGGCAGAAAGTAGAAACTGTTTTTTGAGTCCCTGTGATATGGAATTGGAGACACAGTAAGGCACTTTCAGAGACCAGACAAGTGTAGTTTAAGGAACATAAAGAACAAGAATCTGACTTTGAAAGTAGCTCACAGAGAACCATGGAGCTGAGGCTGTTTGTGACACCAGAGAACATCATAACAATTACATCCCCTCTGACTTCCTAATAAAGACAGATGAAGAGAAGGTCTGACACCTCTGCAGATAGTTCACAGATGCAGCATACAAGCTTCACCTGGAAGGGCAAAGGGTCCTTAGCAGCAGACCAAGGAGCAAAGGGCCTAATGGCTTGAGCTGAATCAGGACTCCAAGCCATCGACGTGGAAATTAAGAAAGGACATACAGAAGACAATCCCAACTAATGGATGTATTCCATGAGCCCTTAGTGTCCCTCCGAGAAGCTTGGTGTGGCCACTAATATGTACCAGGCCAAGAGAAAGGGTCACTTCACTTTTTAAGGAAATTTACTAGGACATTTTGTCCCTGAACACGCACCCAAAATGACTAAAAACACAACTCTTTAAGATGCTTATTTGGTTCACACTTTATACCTTTTAGTCCTTGCATGGTTGGCAACATGGTAGAGGGACCTGGGCAGAGGAAAGCTGCTCACTTAACAGCAGAACAAACAGGGAGGAAGACCCATTCCAGTGACGCACCTTCCACAAGCTCCACTGCTGAACACATGAAGCTCTCAGGAGACATCCCAGAACAAAACCATAACATCTGGGAAGAAGCAGGACTGAAACATCTCTGGGAGGCTCAGGTAGCATAACAAAAACTATCGAAGACACAGAGAAGCGTAAGAAAATGAAAGATTGTTGAACTACATCTTCTTAGGGATTCAGGGAGACAGCAAAGTGGGTTGGATCAAATATTCAAGAAGAAGAGCAGGAGAGCAGGGTAATAAAAATGGATCACAAAGAACAACACTGACTGTGGTATGGCAGAACATGAAGGCCTCAACCCGCACTGTTGAACTAAAAAATATCAGACAAGATCCAATTAAACAATGGGAAACTGAAATGAACAGACACTTCTCAGATAAATGGCTAATGAAGACATGAAAAAATGATGAACATCTCTGGCCATCAGAAAAAAAAATACAAAAACTGAGATTCCACATAATTCCTAAAAGAATGGCTATAATCAAAAACCCAAATAACAAATGCTGGCAAGGCAGTGAGTATGTTAGACACTGGCTTGCAGAAAGTAGCCATCTACATTGTTGGTGGGAATGCAAACTGGTATACATAATATGGGGAAATCAGAAGGGAGGGTCTCAAAAAAACTCAAAAATTCCATTTGACCCAACAACTCCACTCCTACATATCTTTCCAAAAAAGTTAAAGACATTATACTTTAGTGATGCATACATACCCATGATTACATTGGCATGACTCACAAGAGCTAAACAGATACATTAATAAAAATGATGTGACATTTATACATAATAGAATAATACTACTTTGCCATAGAGAAGGATGAATTCATTTATAGAAAAATAGATACACACTGAGACTATAATATTAAGTGAAATAAATCAAACACACATGCTTACATGTTGAATAACTTCTACCACAGGAAAAATCTCAAAGTATAAATAACTCTAAAACAAAGTAAATAAAAATAGATAATAGCAAATAAAGGGATAGTTGGGGATATTTTACAAATGAGTAAAGAATCTGAAGATGGAGAGATATAGGAGAGAAAGAGGAGGAGGAGAGTAATAAATAGAATTAAAGTTAAACACATGTACCTACTTCATAAAATAAATGTAAACATTGTACCATGCACCAATAAAAGATATGTCCACATGCACACATGTACCAATAAGAGATATACAATAAAAAAGAATAAATGCCATGAATCCACAGAAATAAAAAATATTCAGCTAATATTTTAACTCAGTCATTGAATTATCTTAAAACCAGCCCAGTGGCCTTGAAATTGCCTTTCTTAGATATTAATGAAGTGGTATTCTATCATTATTATTAAATGTTGTATTTCTAAAATTCTGGAGAGTAAGGCTTTAGAACTTTTAACATTTTTATTTATCCCTCAAATTCAGTAATCCATAGAATAACAGTCACTGATGTAGTTTAGACAAGTTCCAACAAACTGGCTTAATACTTTTAAAAACTTGAATTCATTGGTATATTTTAGGAATACATTATAATCATGTTCATCATTGAGAATCTGTACCTGTATAAATTCTTTTTTCCATTCCCTGCCCTCCTGTCAACCCCTCCACCATTACCCCATCTACAGAAAGCTTGTTTCTGCTTTTTCATTCTTATCTTTAAGTGTTTTCTTTCCCTTCTGACTTTTGAAGTAGAGATCCAAGCTGATCACAAACATAAAGCCGAAAGAGCACTACTGTCAGCGAGACAGATACCGGTTTTCAGGTGTACATGTAGAATATTCCTCTTAACTGCAGTTCATATATCTTTACATCTGAAGGGCAACTGAAATGTTATTTCAGAAATCAATGACTAATGCTTGCTTCATGGGGAAGAATGCATTCTGAATGAAGATAATAAAAGCAATGAAAATAAAAATGCCTCAAAAATGAAGCTTTCTTTTAATGACTAAGGTGAAAAAATACTAACTTTTATACTTGAGGTGAGAGACCTTTGCCTCAATTTTACCTCTCAAAAACAGGAATTTTCTGGGTTAGCACAGAAAACTCAGGGAAAAAATATAGCAAATATAGTAAATGACTGTTTTTCAGTTTTACCCAAACAAATACCTCAAAACTCTGAGGATGTAGCAATCCAGAAAAATGATTTTCAAAAAGTGTTCTTGTCTTTAATTCAGTTTTGTTTCTCAAAATGGATTTGTTTATGCTTTGCCCTCATTAAATTTTAAACTATTACCATCTTCACTGGTTTAACTTAATAAAACTCTTATTAATGTAAGCATGACTTCTCTCAAAATACACTTTAAAAACTACCAAGACTAAGATGTAGTGGTTTCCTACCAAATCAAGCTCTATGCACATTTAAGACAGCTAAAAATGAGCTTTTAATGGAGTTTAAACTTTAATTTAATTTAATTTAGATAACAGTGGCTTCTTTCATCAATTTTCCTACTCTTCTTACCATTTTACCATAACCTTCCAAAGTTAAACTCTAACATTTATTTGCTGCACAGCAAGCTAAACCATGAAGTAAAGATTAGCATTTTTCTAACCATGAGCTGTCACTTATTAGTAGATGATGAATAAACTTATTGCCTGTTGTTTTACAAAATGAAATGGAATTCAAAACATAAACATTATAACGATACATATTATTTTTCCAAGTTTTATTATATGCATTTATCTGTAACTGATATTATGTAAAACATACTTTTAAAGAATAAAATCTAATCAGAAAAAGTTTCAAAATATAGGAACAGAGCATCATACAAAGTAAAGCCAAAGAGGCTGGGCCTGAAACTCCCTGCATCACATTAGGTCACAATTTTTCAGAGTCTTATATCCACAATAAGTGGTGAGAATTCCAGAGAGTGAAGATTACCCTTATATTGTAACATTTCATCAAATGCAGAAAAGGCATTCTATAAAATATAGCACCCATAAGATGAAAATTAAACTGAGTATAAAATAAATATCACAAGATTTATATGAGAAATCAAAATATAAGTAATATAAAGAGGAAAATTAAAGCTGTATGATAGGAACGGGGGGGCAGACTTTGTGGAAATGAAATGGTGAAAACAGACTAGTGTGGAGGAGGCAGTAAAAAGAACAAACTCTCAGGGTTGAATGTGATGCTGATGTGTATTCATAATGTACCAACAAAGATTTGAATTTTAAAAAAGAACTACTACAATGTGTATAAATACCAATAAATACAGTTATTATGTATCACAAACATATACTAATAAAATAAATGTACTTCAATCTAATAAAGGTCATATACGATAAGCCAAAAATGAGGATAGTGAATGGGAAAAAGCTGAAGGCTTGGTAAGATCTGGAAAATGATAAAGAACTTAACCTGGAAGTTCTAGCCAGAGCAATTAGGTATGAGAAAGGTATGAAGGGCATCCACGCTAGCAAAGATGCAGCCAAATGATCCTGGTTTGTAATTGACTTGACTTATTGTATAGAAAACTATAAAGACTCCACAAAAAATACTGGAGCAATTTTTTTTTTTTTTTTTTTTTTTTTTTTTAGGGTTTTTTGAGACAGAGTCTCATTTTGTGGTTCAGGCTGGCCCTGAGCTCAGCCTCAAACTCACATCACAATCCTCCTGCCTCTTCCTCCCGAGTGCTGGGATTACAGGCGTGAGCCACCACGCCCGGCACTGTGGTATGTGGTACTGGTTGCTGCTGGGTGTGGGTCTCCACACCCAGTATTGTTATGTGGTTACCGGGGAATCGAACCCCGGCCCTTGTGCTTGCAAGACAGGCGCCGGAACCACTGAGCTAACTCCCCGGCCCATGGAGCAAATTTTTAAACATTCAGAAAACTACAGGATACAAATGAACTTTAAAAAGTCAGTAGTAGTACCACATTCGTTTTCCTCTTGTTATTTACCCTTACACTCTCTTTCGATTTAAATATTAATAAAGAAAACAAAGATTGTGTACAGGGGGTGGGGGTGTAGGGCGGGGGGGAAAGGGAAGAAAATGAGAATCAAGTGTCATATTCTGGTACAAACTCTCAATGTTGAATGTGATGGTGATGTGTATTCATAATGTACCAATAAAGATTCTTTAAAAAGTCAGTAATTGTATTATACTGTCTACAGAGTCACTGTTGTAGAAATCAGCCCAACTTCCAATAGCTTCAAAAATAAAAAGGCTGTACCCAGAAGTAGTGCCTCAGGTCTGTAATCCCAGCACTCAAGAGGCAGAGGAATTAAGAGTGCTTTGAGTTTAAAGCCAGCCTGGGCTACCTTGTGAGTTCGGGGCCAGCATGAACTACAAAGCAAGACCTTAGCTCAAAAAAACCTAAAAAAATAAATAAATAAAAACACCAGCTGGGTATGGTGATACACAGTTATAATCCCAACATTTGGAAGGCTAACATAGTAGGATCCTCACAAGCTTTAGGTCATACTGGCCTCCACAGTCACATTCCAGCCAACAAATTCCAGTCTAGACTGGAATACACAGTCAGATCCCATCAATCAATCAATCAATCAATCAATCCTAGAAAGAAATTCAACCCGAAGTAACAGATTTCTACAATAAAAATGATAAAACATTGATGAAATAAACACAGAAATGGAAAGCTATCTCCATATCTCACGCTTATGTGCAGAAAGAATTAAATGCACACACTACTCACACTGAACGAGAAATGCAGTAATCTCTTCAAAGTTCCAATGATTTCCTTCATATAACTAAAAAAACACAAGACTGGCTGGGGATTTAGCTCAGTGATTCCAGTGCCTGTCTTGCAAGCACAAGCGCCTGGGTTTGATCTCCGGTAACCATATACCATACTGGGTGTGGAGACTCACACCCAGCAGCAATCAGTACCACATACCACAGGGCCGGGCGTGGTGGCTCACACCTGTGATGCCATCACTCCGGAGGCAGAGGCAGGAGGATTGCTGTGATGTGAGTGTGAGGCTGAGCTGAGGGCCAGCCTGAACTATAAAGCGAGACCTTGTCTCAAAAACAAAAGACTAAAATTCATATGGAACCATAAAAATAATCTAATTAGTCAAAATAATCAAGAAAAATGAAGAAAGCCAGAAACTTTATATTACCTGATAAAAATATACTTTAGAACCACTGCAATTTAAAAAAAAAAAAAACATGGTACTGAAATAGAGACAAAGAGACAGATCAATGGAACGGAAGAGAAAGCCTAGAAATAAAGACAAATCTGCAGCCAACTGATCTCCAACAAAGTTGCTTAAAACACATTTTAAAGACTGTCTTTTCAATAAACTGTAGAGAAATGTGGATATCTAATACAAAAAAATAAAACTAGACTATTTCTCACCAAAAACAAAAATCACCTGAAATAGATTAATGAATTTAGTTTGTATTTCAAACATCCAAAAGCAAGTTATTTTGCTTGCATAGAGTAAATAGCTTAATCTATTAAGCTTACTCTGTTCAGAAAATTTACAATAGCAATAAATGTAAGATCACAGACTCTCAATATATAACTCAAAAAATAACACAAATACTTTTGGACATGTGAATCAAGAAATTCTGGACAAGAACCACCAAACACAAGAAACAAAAGCAAAAGCAGACAAATGGAATTAAATAAAATTTAATAAAAACTTTCATACAGCACAAGAGCAATCAAAAGACTGGACAACATGCTTGATAGAGGAAAATATTAATAATTAGGCATTTAACAAAGATTTAATATACTGAATATATGAAGAAATCAAATAACTCACCATCAATATTAATAACCTGATTTGAAAATGATTATATATTCACATAGACGTTTCTTAAAGTAATACATTCTAATGGACAAGGAGTACTTGGAAATGCTCAATGTCATTAAGTCATCACAGAAATGCAAATCAAAACCACAAAGAAATATCAGTTTATCTCAGTGAGAAAAGTAATTATCAAAGACAAAGGTAACCAACTGCTGGCCAGAATGATGAGAAGAAAAATCTTGCATACACTTGGTATGAATGTAAATTCATGCAGTCATTATGGAAAACTGGAGTTTTCTCAGGAATATAAAAACAGAACTATCATATGAGTCAGGAATCTCACTATTACATATATGTGGAAGAAGGAAATGAAAATGTTTAAGAGACACTTTCACTCTTAAGTTTACTGCAGCATTATGCTCAACAGTGAGGAACAGAAACAATGTGAGCTAGGGGCTTTGCTCAGTGGTTCTGGCATCTGCCTGGTAAGCACAAGGTCCTGAGTTTGATCCTGGTAACCACATACCACAATGGCAGGTGTGGTGGATCACACCTATAATTCCAGCACTCAGGAGAAAGAGGCAGGACGACTGCTGTGAGTTCAAGGCTGACCTGGGCTACATAGTGAGTTCAGGGCTAGCCTGAACGACAAAGTGAGACACTGCCTCAAAAAAAAAAAAAAAAAAAAAAAAAAAAAAAAAAAAAAAAAAAAAAAAAAAAAAAAAAAAAAAAAAAAACCCACAAACAATAGAAACAACACTATGTTCACAACTAAGTGGCTAAAGAAAAAATTTACATACAAATAGTGGACACTCCTTTACCACAAAAAGAACGAAATTCTGTCATTTGTAACAACAGATGGATCAAAGGACATTAGAGAATGTGAAGCAAGCTAGGCACAGCTATGATCTCACTCACCTATGGAATATAAAAAATTGAGCTCATAAAGGTTAAGAGGAGAATGGTAGTTTATAAGAATTTGAGAAGAGAAGAAAGCAGAGACAGGTTGATAAATGGATGTTAACTTACTACTGCTGGTGTTCTATTGCACAATACAGTGAGTGCAGAAAATGATAATGTTCTCTCTCTCTCTCTCTTATATATATATCATATATATGTGCATATATGACATTTATATGTTTGTGTATATATATGATATGTTTATATATGTGTGTACATATATATGTATGTTTATATGTACACATATATATAAACATATCATATATATACACAAACATATATATATATACACACACACACACACACACACAAACATACATACACACACCACACACATACATTTTAGTGTTTTGAGACAGGATCTCACTTTGTAGTTCAGGCTGGCCCTGAACTCACTATGTAGCCCAGATTAGCCTCAAACTCACGGCAATCCTCTTGTCTCTGCCTCCTCAGTGCTGGGATGACAGGCATGAGTCACCATGCCCAGCATTATGGTGTGTGGTTACAGGGGATCAACTGCGGACCTTGCACCTGCCAGGCACATGCCAGAACCACTGGGCTAAATCCTCAGCCCAGTATACTATATTTTAATTAAAACTACCGAAAGAGATTCTGAATGTTTTCTACATAAAGATATAAAAAATACTTGAGATATATTCACTCTGTCTTAACAATACACAATGTACCAATGTATAGAAATATCTCATGCAATCCCAGAAATGTGTCCAATCTTAAATATAATTATAAAAGTGAAAAGGTAAACAAGTATCATGGGACAAAAGAAACTGTACTGTTTTTAATCACAGACACATCTCATCTCAAATATGAACTGCATATACATAGAAAGAAAGGAGACAAGTGGAAAAATTCAAAACACTGATAAAAAATAATAAAGCACACAAAAAAGTGTCTTGCACACTGCTGTGAGGCTGCGGATTTAATTACATTCATACCATCAACCTGCTCTACTGTGCTGACCTGAAATCTGGGAGCTAACCTAGGATATGCAAAGATGAGTCATGATCTTCCTGAATAATATTTTAAAACACTAACTCACAAATAACTAGCATTTATGTGAAATAAAAAAACTCTTCAAATATCTTATGTCTTCAAATAATTTTGCTAGAGTGATTTTCTACTGATCTCATTCAAACTGGCTATCTTCAGAAGTCTATCTGAAATTTTAGCTGTGCCAAGTATATCAATGGTATTCTGAAGGCTGAAATTTGTTTCACACAGAACTTGAAAGCTGAGAGCCAGTAACATTGAGAATTTCCTCCTTGTTATATGTAGCTGTCTCTACAAATTCATTTTATCAAAATCACTTTGTAAATTCTACTACGTGACTAAGGCAATAACTGGGCAGACGTGCAATAAAATTACCTGAGAATGAATTTAGTTTTTATTTCAAACAACCAAAAGGAAAGTTATTTTGATTGCACAGGGTAAATAGCTTAAACTATTAAGCTTACTCTGCTCAGAAAATTTATAATACCAATTTCAATGCATTCAAAACTTTCACCGAGACTTAGCAAATTCAACAAGATCCAATGACATAATTTTATATGTATGTTTACAAGCAGGAAGACACATCTTTTACATTTTAAAGACTCTCAAATTTTTGAATTTGCATAATAATGTATATTAAATCATTTAAAAACTGCCATAGAGAATTCCTGATTTTTCTGTGAACAATGCATTATCTTTATGATAACTGGTTTAAAAATACTAATGTACAAAGTTAATAACCAAACTTTTGAAAAAACTATTATTTTAAAACTTAGCATGTTGTAACTAGTCTCTGCTTTTCATACAAACTCTTGGAAATCACGACTTAATAAATGTAAAATACTATTTTTTTCATAAATGCAAAGAAAAATAGTCAAACATTGATGCCAAAGCATTTCTGATTTTGAGGATTCTTATTTCTTTCCCATTTGATCTACCCCTTTATTTTCCATACTGTAACATCTCTTTGATTAAAAGCACATTCTAAGAAATTTATTTTATTTATTCTCATTTGAGAGAGAGTTCAGTTATTACCATGGGAGGAAAAAACTCACTGTACTGTATACCTAAAGACTTGCTTTAAAATTATAATTAAAATAATTTGAGGTTAATGATTCTGTAAATTTATGGTAAATGGGCTCCCTCCAGTGGCTATTTTAGTGTCCACAAACCTATTATGGCCTTTTAAACTACCAAACTTGGTAAAACCAGCACTGAGGGACCCTAAAAGAACTCAAAATCTGAGTTTAAATGTCATGAGTGGCAATACGTTCCACGTAAACATCTAACCTTAAATTATTCATCTGTTTATTCATTTCACAAGAAATAGAGAACTTAACAGATATGACAGATATCATTATAGTCTGACAGTTTGAGATCGGCGGCAATCTGTGTCTGGATGTGCATGCTGGAAAAGGAACAGACTTACGAAAAGCAACAAGCATTATCTATGTATTCAAACACAATGATGTGAGCCTAATGGTAACAGGCATGAAGTTGAGTAAAGGTGCCGCAGAGGCAGAGCAGGAAGACCAACAAGTATGTAAGAATATGTGGTTTGGAAAAAAGGGCACTTTTAAGCAATGAGAGCAACATGTTTAAGAGACCAGATTCATAAAGCAGGTGGACATTAATACAGAAAATTAAGTATTTGTGTGACTTCCAGAGTCAATCTGGTAACTAGTATGAACTAATGAAGTTCAAAAACATGAGAATCAGACCATAGAGGATAGAAGATTCCTACAAGTACCTGAGAGATACCTTTTGTATGGACAAAAGGCCAAGCTGTTGTAAACACTGATAGCATCCTGTCTGAGAAAAGGAAAATGGTATGTAAGTCAGCCTGTAGCAGAGAGTGAAACCAAATTCAAGGGATTCTACTAGTTCAGTTTTATAACAGAACTAAATTCTTATAAGAACGAGGTAAATGACATAATCTACAAAATAGAAATACACAGAATTGAACAACAGTAAGGTCAGCTGTGTGGTAGAGCAAGGGAAATGGGTATAGGATTTCTCCCAAAAGTCTGGTTTACATTAAGTTCAAAATACTGTGTCATTTTAGAAATTAATATCCTTTAACAACACAAAACTAATTTTTAGCTTTCCCTAATACTGATGCATATTTATGTTTTAAATTTTGTATCACAACTACTAATGAGACACTGATTTTGAATGAAATTATGGGGCAGAGATGAGGCAGGGCCTGTAGTATCCTCCACACTTGCTTTGTGAACATGGCAAGATGTCTGTAACACCAGAGTTATGGAAGCATCTTCCTATCTAGAAGTTGGGTGATTCTAAAGTCAGTTATTCATGGTAGCATTTTTCTGATGCAGTGATGTTTGACTGTGACAGAAGCAGCAACTCAGTCTGAAAATGGCAGAATTTGGGGCATTAGTGATATAATACGGAAAACCATGCTTTACACAACCTAGAGTCATTTCTTTCTTTCTTCAATTTGTTATTAATATACTTTTTTTACACTCAAACTAGAGAGAGGTATGTTTGCTGTCTGCTGTACAGAATGCTGGCCAATATAAATCTGCTAGCAGACATCACCCAAGCAGGAAATCCTTTAGAAAAAAGGATACTGGGAACTCGATTTCTGATGGCTGGGTTTAGAGGCACTGAGTAACTAGTTACCATCTGAAGATGGAACAATGGTACCCCGTTTAAAAGCATTATGAAATAGCTATTGAGGTTATTACTGAAGGACAGAGTGAAGAGCCCCATGGAGATAATACTCCATGTTGACCAGGTAAAAGCTACTCTAAACTTGTTACTTTGACATCTGCTAACTAAGATAAGAATGCTTAGATTAGATCAACAGTCTTCTTTGGTCTGCTACATGGCTACTTCAGATTTTTTGTGAAAAAGATAAGGATAGGAGGTTTATACATTGCATGAGTGAGTGAACTTGATTACTGAGATAATAGACAGTTCTTTAGAAGTTTAAGAATAAAAACAAGATACATTATACCTGGGAATTTCTTTGTAGCATCTATAGTCTCATGACTAGTTACAGAATCAGAACAACGGTTGCTAACTCTATTCTGTTTCTCCCTAGTGTAAAATGAATTTGCACAGGTAACTAGCTAATTTTTGTTTTAGGGTCCCTTATTATTTTACATAGTGCTCTAGTTGTGGTTAATTTTTTAATGTATTTCCTAGGTCAGATCTTTCAGATGGGTTAGTGACTAAGCAAGAGAAGAAAAAGATTTCAATCAGAGATTACTAGTTTGGAATAACACGTGCACAATTTTGACTTCATCTAGATGCATTTATAGTACTACCAAGTCAACTTAACAACAGGCAACCACTGACTTTTAGCAAAATGTGTGTAGGAAAGAATCAAGGTAAGGCATGTATAGTTTAGAAAAATAAATTTATTATTGCTGCCTTTGCTAGTTTTCAACAAGCTATTATCATCTGGTTTCTCTCTATAAATATCAACTAAAACCACTGTTTATTTTTGTGTACCTAGAGTTTCTTCTTATAAGCATAAAAATGACTAAATCAAGAGCACTGGGATTATAGTTTTGTTCATATAAATGTTATACTATGAAGTATATCAATCAAAATGTACAACTTTTCATTCCTCTGGCATTTAACTATTACTTTTATAGCTAATTATTTTGAAACATAAAAGGAACAATGCACAATAAAAAGATAAAATTATATTTCAATGATGTTCAATATCATAAAATATTTTATTATCACTGCACAGCAGACAACTGAGTACATATTCATTACCAAAACCCCCCTGAGATCTAGTATAATGGCACTCAACCACATTCAAACAGCTCATTGTAATGGAATTTTCCTACTATAACTATCTAAATGTGATTTCTACAGCATTTCATTTTCACTGCTATTGAAAGATAAACCTCATACATAAACATATAAGAAAATGTGGTTCATGCATAATCTATTTCCTGATTTTCTTCTCTGTGTAGTTCAATACTGTTTCATATTACTTGCAGTTTGCTAAAGGCTAATTTAAAAGATGACGATCAACAGACATAACTATCCATTTAGCAGTATCTTCAATCATAATGAATATATCCGCTAATGTTCTAACTAAAAGAAACATAAGCCAACTAAAGATTAGCAAAACAAGAGATTGTTTTCTCAAATAATAAACCCTTCTCATTAATGAACATAGACGCAAATATTCTCAACAAGTTATTGGCAAACAGAATACAAAAGATCATCACAAAGAACGCACATCCTCATGAAGTAAGTTTTATCCCAGGAATGCAAGGATAGTTCAACATATGCAAATCAATAAATATAATACATAACATAAACAGAATCAAGGACAAACATCAATCATCTCAATAGATGTAGTAAAAGCCACTGACAAAATCCAATATCCATTCACAAAAAAGACCACTGAGCCATAGATATAGAAAGACCTTATCTGAAGTTCATAAAAGCTATTTATGACAAATAGAATGCTAACATGTTAAATGGGGAAATACGAAAGTTTTTTCTCTAAAATCAGAAACAAGACAAACATGTCTATTATCACCACTCTGATTTAACATAGTCTTCAAAATTTTACACAAAGGAATCCGACAAGACAAAAAAAAAATAATAATAGGGGTTAAGAATAGGAAAGAAGGAAGTCAAATTATTATTATTTGTAGAAGATATGATCCTCTACATATAAGACCCCCAAAATACCATCAAAACTCCTTCAAAAATTAAGTTCAATGATGTAGCCAGAGGAAAAAAAATCAACACATAAATATTCACAGTATTCCTATACACTAATAATGAACTCACTGAGAAAGAAATTAGGATAACAATCCCATTAACAACAGCACCAAAGAAAATAAATACTTAGGACCTAACAACTAAGGGAAGTAAAAGACTTGTACAATGAAAACTACAGTACTTTGAAAAAAGGAGATGAAGGAGAACATCAGAAAATGGAAAAATGTCCACTTTTCTTGGATATGCAGCCTAAATATAGTCAAAATGACTATATTTTGAAAAAATGATACACAGATTTAGTGCAATCCTAATCAAATTACCAACATCATTCCTCAACAGATCTAAAGAAAACAATCCTAAAATTCATATAGAACAAGAAGACAACTAGAATAACAAAAGCAATTCTGGGTAACAAAAACAAAGCTGGAGGCATTACAACCCTAGATTTCAAGTTATATTATAAAGCTATGAAGACAAAAAAAAGCATGGTGCTGGCAGAATAACAGGGATGTAGATTAATGTAACAGAACAGAACATACAAAAACATGCCCAGGCATCTTAAGCTATTTGATCTTTGAGGAAGGGACGAAAAGCACATACTCAAGGAGAGATATCTTCTTTACCACATATTGCTAGAAAAATTAGATACCTACATGTAGAATATGAGTCTTGACCCATATATCTCACAATATACTAAATTAAAATTTAAAATGAGCAAAGATGTAAATGTTAAAAATAAAATTACTTAATGTGCTGGAAGGAAAATTAGACAAAATTCTTGAAGATACAAGCATAGGCAAAGACATTCTAAAGAGAAACTTGGTGGCACAAGAAATAGTACCAAGAATCAACAAATTGAAAAGCTGTTGCACAGCAAAGGAAACAACCAGCACAGTGAAGAAACCACCTACTGAAAGGCAAAAAAATAATTTTCCAGTTATTTCCTGGACACCTAGAATATATAAAGAAAAAAATTGGAATACCAAAATAAAAGATTCCATTTGAGGAAAACACTATCCAAACAGGAAAACCCCCCATCCCTCAGGCCTTCACCGAAGCAGCATGTTAGTTTTACACTCTCCCCACTGCCCTCTGTGGGCTGGGGTCTCTCTGGGAGTGTGAGCCATGGCCACAGCTTAATACCCCTTGGGACAACACCAGCTATCACTTTCTGATTCTCTCAGCTGACCTCCCCAGGCCCAATCTGTCCTTTATAATAATCTGAAAATTCTCCTTCAGGCAAGAGGAGGGTCTCAGCAAGATGTTTTACTAGACAAAATCAGGGACCAACCACCACCAATACAATTTATCAGAAAACTGTCAAACTCAGGTTTCATTACTAACTGTGTCTGTTTTCATGCCAAACAGTAACTTGCATGCCTGTTAGATATATGTAATATATAAACACATTGTACATACTCATGTGTATCAGTTACATGCACGCACATATACATATGTATATAAACATTTGTATATACAGTGATCTCCCTTTATTTGAGAAAGATAAATTCCATAACCTACAGGGGATACTTAAACCATAGAAAGTAGCAAACAAACACACACACACACACACACACACACATATGTACATACACATGTGTGTGTGTATATATATATGTGTGTAGCCCCCACAGACATACATATAATAACATCAAATTAATAATTATAGATAGTAAAAGATTAAAAATTACTAATCACAAATTAAAATAATTACAATAATATTTTTGACTAAATATTCTTTAAAATTCTCAGTTGTTTTTTTCTAGCATATCCCACTGGGATTTCAGGTGGCTGTGAGTAACTCAAACTAGAGAAAGTGAAACCAGCATGAAGAAGGACCCAGTAGAGCTCATAATTGTTCGCGTTTAGATAATAAATACAATATGAATAATGAATTCCTACTAACAACACATAAAGATATGATTCTATTCATGTAGTATAACCAAGCCATTTAATATTCAAAAGTATGTATGATTTCTGCTCTAGGGTATTAAAGAGTCTTGATTCAAAACAAAAAGAGAGGTTCAAATGCCAGACTATCCTCTAATCAGCCATCTGTTGAACAAATTATAAATCCTTAAAACTGTATTCTTCCTATTTAATTTTAATTTCTAGACATTCAGACAGATTCAATCCCAATTTTTAAATATGTGACTATAAAGTACCTATCAGTATAGCATGTAGATGTAGGACCAGATTGCTATAGAAGGTCATAGATTAATTAGCACTTAGATTTACTCTGAATTGGACATAGGAGGATACACTAGAACAAGATGTTTTAATGAAGAAAATTTCTAAAAGATTTATCAAGGACTATTTGAATATATTTTAAAGTAATACTTATACAAAAACACCATTTCAAACATTATCTCTGATGTTTATCCTTACAAACACAGAAAGTGATTTTTCAAATAAAATGTGATAAGCAAAACACAAACTATTATCTCTGGAGTGATATCTGAATAAAACTAGAATTCTAGAATCAGTGTTAGAGTTTAGTGTTGACTAATTCACCAGCATACTGAAGGTCCTGGATTTGATCCTCAACACTCTAAACTCATTAAAGTCATAGAGTATGTTAAGTGAGAGAAAAACTGTACTTAATTCTTTAATAGTAGTCATTTTGTCAATAAAATACTAATATGGATAATTTTTCAATTACATAATTCCTCACATATTAATATGTTCTTTCAAGGTGTAGGATCCTGAAATGTTAAAGTAGGATCAGATCTTAGGAAGTCAATAAAATACTTTTACATAGCCCCCCCAAAAAATAAAAATTAAATTTAAAAAATAAAAGATTCCATTCAAAAATGGGCAATTGAAATGAATATAAACTTCTCAAGAGACGTACATCTGACAAGTAAATATATGAAAAAAAACTTCTCTACATCACTGGTCAAAAAAATGTAAATGAAAACAATATTTTAAGTCTATCTTACTCCACAAAGAATGACTATCATTACGAATTCAAAAAATAACAAATAATGGAGATGCTCCAAAGAAAAAGGAATGCTTCTATATAGTTGGTAGGAATATATTCTAGTACAGCCACTATGGAGAACAGTATAAAGATTCTTCAAAAATCCTGAAATAAAAATTCCATTTGACCCAGGTATTTCCCTTCTACTTATCTTCCTAAAATAGTTAAAGACTTCATATTACAGTGATACATGGATACCCATGTTTACAGCAGCACAATCCTAACAACTAAATTTTGGAAATTGCTTAGATGCTCATCAACAGAGGAAAGGATAAGTAAACTGTGGTAGCACAATGGTATATTAATATGCCATAAAGGATAAATCTGAGTCATTCATAAGGAAACTGATGCACCCTTAATTGGCATGTTGGGGCCATAATACTGTGAAATAAATCAGAAACACAAGCTTAAATATCACACTATTTCACTTACATGAGAAACCTAAAATATAAATAATTAATAAGAAGATGTAAGAGTTTTCTTGAGAAGAGGAAAGGAAGTGGAAGGAGAGACAAAGGGGATGAAAGAAGAATTGAAAAAAATTGAAATAGAACTTCTGAAATTAGGAAAACGACCAAGAATTGGAAAGAGCAGAACAAGAAGGAGGAGAGGCAGCGGAGTAAAAATGAGCATGTATTGTGTACATGTATAACTCTTCACAAGAAATGCAATTATTACTCTAGACAAGTACTAGTAGTCATAAAAATTTTGAAAATCAGTGCAGAACTTTATTGTGACCATTTTCGGGACTGAATTAGGCAGTTGTTTATATCTGACTATGACAGGTTTTCTCAACTGTCACAGGCTTTCATGCAAGGGCAACCCAACTCCAGTTATCTTTATTTGCAAAGATGACGACACTGTAACACAATAGAGAAGATGTCCCTCAGTACACACGCACACGAGTGCACACACACACACACACACACACACACACACACGCACACACCTCTCCAATCTTTTGGACAAGAAAACTGTTCTGTTGACCCCTGAGAAGAGTTCTCTGGTTACAATGACCAGATACTGGTCATATTCCTTTAATCCCATCATGGGGAATTAGGAATGACTAAAATGAACATGTGTGTGTGTAACTTATTCCCTAAGGCAATGGAATCCTAGGTAATGATGCCTGCATATAAGACTGCTTCTTCTAATTTATGAGCCATCCTTGGGGATACTACTGGCAGCTATTCAACAGATAATAGAACTTCTATACACCCTACAATGCACAGGATCACTTTACATACAAAATGATAATACCTAGTCTAATAGTAACCAGGCTGGGCAATTCTGTCCTAGGATTTAGCTTACCTTCCCTCGTCAAACTATTTTTTATTTTGGGACCATATCAAGGTTTTTCCCACAAGGAATTAATAGTTTTCTCCACAAGAGACAAGATCTATGAAATCACTGGTTCTCAAATTTTATAACATTAGAGTTACCTTAGAGAGCTTGGCAAGCACATTTTCTAGATCCCATTTTCAGATATTCTGATTTGATGAAAAGAGTTAAAAATTCTGCATTTTCATCAAGTTCCCAATAACTCTTAAACTATTGGCTTATGTACTACATACTGAGCTGCTTTGTGTTAGATCACGTGCATAACACTGTGATCAAGTATTCATCAGATTGAAATACTGAACAACTAACTTGACCTTTTTGGGCTTCTACTTTCTCATTGGTTAAAAAAACATAACAATGGCATTTTACTGCATATTTCTGACTCTAATTTACTCTTAATAAATATAGTATATCTGCCATATTAAACACGTATTCCTTTATATATGATTCCTCATTTCTGATCAAAATGATAATTTCTTCCATGCTCCTAATGGCATTATGTTGGCATAACAGAAAAAAAGTTCAGTGAAAATAAAGGACATTTAAGAAAGTTGCATATCAATTACATTTCTTCTAAGTAGAAGATCAAAAACAGACACTCCATCCTTACAATGCTAAGTGCCAAGATTTGTCTCCCTATCCTTTAGTCAGCAATGGCATCTGAAGCCAGGCCTGGTGGTGTGTATCTGAAATCCCACCACCTTGTGAGCCTAAAGCAGAAAAATAGCATTCTTAGCTCAGTCTGGGCAACTTGGTGGGAGGAGGAAGCCAGGAAGGAAAAGTAGCCCAGAGTGAAGGTCCTGAAGTACAGAAAGAGGAAAAAAAAAAAAAAAAAAAAAAAAAAAAAAAAAAAAAAAAAAACCACAAACACTGTTTAAGAGCTGGTGTAGCCCACTACAAAATAAAAAATATAAATTGCTAATTCTCATGAGCTGAGAACATGATCAGCAAAACCTGACAAAGAAAGAAATCCTAATTAAGACAATCACGACATACTTCCAATGCTTTGACAAACAAAAAGCAAAAAAGGAAGATATAGCTTGCTGGTACTTTAGGGTAAAATAAATGCAGCCACCTCTCTCATTATTTGGCAAATTTAATTCCAGCTGGATAACATAATCAAATAAAAATACAAATCATATTATGAGGAAAAATCAAAGAAAATAAAAGGAATAAATGTATGTAAAGGAACATTTGTAAAGGAAATCACCATTTATGGTTGTTTGTTTGCTAGATGTGTATTTTGCCATTTTGGAAAAGGTCTTCAGTGACTGACAATGGCTTTGAAATGGTGTAAAAGTTGGCTATGACTAATAAGCGCCTGCCTCATAAGCACTGTGAATATCACTCAATTTAGTTAATACAACAGCCTAACAATAAATGCAATCATTCCCAGGGCTCATTACCTAGGGTTCCACTGTATTAGGGAATAAGTCATTTCAGTCATTCCTAGTTACTTACAATGGGACTAAAGGAATATGCCAATATCTGGTCACTGTAACCAGAGAACTCTTCTCAGGGGTCAATAGAGCGGTTCTCTTCTCCAAAAAACTGGAGGAGGGAGGGAGGGAGCGAGGGGTGTGTGTGTGTGTGTGTGTGTGCGCGCGCGTGTGTGCTGAGAAACATCTCTATTGTGTTTCAGTGTCATCTTTGCCAAAAAAAAAATTGGAGTTTGGTTGCCTTTGTATGAAAGCCTATGACAGCCTAATTCAGTCCAGAAAATGGCCACAATAGAGTTCCGCACTGATTTTTAAAATTTGTATGGTTGCTAGTACTGGTCTGGAGTACATAATGATTGTATTTATTGTGAGTATTACATTTGCAATCATTTGCCTCCCAGCAAAGCATTATCACAACCATTTAAAGACAAACTGAGTTTCAGAGAGGTGAAGTGACCAGCCCACTCCTGCTTCACCTCAAAGCTTGTTACTCCTTTTGCAATTCTAGTGCTGCCCTTGGATGATAATGATAAACATCATGGCCTGAAGGAGGACCATTTCCTGAACAGCAAGTATTGTGCTAAGCAAACTGCACACAGAAGCCCATTTAATTCTCAATACTATACTGCTATTTATTCTTATTTGTAGACGATAAAATTAAGAAGGGACATTCGAGGTCACATGCCAGCCTACCTGATTCCTAAACTCATGCATAAACCATTTTTTATTTTCTTTTTTAAAACAAGTCATTTTCTCTAATAGAAGGAAAGAAATGGGAGGAGGCAAACATTCTACCAATAATCAACTGATCAGAGGTAAAGAGGCATCCATATTTTCTTAGACTACGGAACTAATGGAAGAGCTTTGTGATTTTGCACTTAATATCTATAAAAAAATCATCCAACATTAAACTTTGATTCAAAAAAAATTTTTGTCCACTAGTAACAGGTTAACCCCAAAAGTTTATAAGACTATATATGTGGGAATTAAAGTGGATTTAGAAGCACCTGTCTCACAGAAGATACTACACATTAATCTCTTGAATAACCAGTGATGTTGAACATTTTTATATGTTTGTTTATTGTTGCATTTGAGAAGTGTGTACAGACCTTAGATGCCTATTTTCCCACTGGGTTTTTTAATGTAGGGGGTTGATTTTTTTTAGTTCTTTACTGTAGGTATCAAACATTCTGTCTGGAGTGAGGAATAAATAGCAACAAGTGCTTTCACATTCCGTTGGTTGTCTCTTTACTTTTCAGTGATTATTTTTTTTTTATTGTGCAAAAGCTTTTTAATAAGATGAGATCCCAGTTGTTGATTTGCTGTAATATTTCCCATGTAACTGAGATTTTGTTCATAAAGCCTTAGCCTGCACCAGTGTCTTTGAGAGTTCTACCTATTCTATCTCCCAGCAGATTTACTGTTTCTGTTTTAATATTTAGACCCTTGATCCATTTTTTAGTTTAGTGCACAGTGAGAGACATGGGTCTAGTATTATTCCTCAGCATGTGGAAAACCCATTTTCCAACATCATTTATTAGATTTTCTTCCATCGAACATGTTTGGCTCCTTTGTTATAGACAAGGTGGCTAAGCCTGTTAGGAGATTTTTCTGCATGTTCTTTTTTCTTTCACCGATTCCCGTCTATTTTTGTTTGTTTCTGTGTTGTTGTTGTTGTTGTTTGTTGTTGTTGTTGTTGTTTCTGCAAATGTCATGCTGTTTTTATCACAGTAGCTTTGTAGTATAATTTCAGGTCAGGGATTGTAATGTCCCCTGCCTTGCCTTTGTTACCAAGAATTGTTTTTGCTATTCTATGTCTCCTGGCTCCAAATGAATTTCAGGAATGTTTTCTCTACTTCTGTGAGGTATATTATTGGTGCTTTGACTGGGATTGCATTAAAACTGTATAACAATTTAAGGAAAGACACTTCTGAGAGCGGCAAGCAAGCTCAATGGATTCCTCTACTTGGTGATAAGCTATTGTTTTTTATTTTCTTGTGTCACTGGAAACAACACTAAACTTCAAATTTCATTCACTACTGAAATCTAATGCTGGAATAAACAATTACACAAAAAATGTCTTTTCTCCATGTCATTATATCTGCAGAAGTATACAGTATGCACATGCATTTAAAACTACTTCAAATTAACATTAATTTCAATGGAAAACCCTCCGGGACATGTAATTTTTGTAATGGTTGCAATACCTAATAAAGGCTTCAAACAGTAGGAACAGTTTCTAATCCACGATTTAGCTAAGGTGAGTATAATCTACTTTGTGTGCTAGGCTTTAACTTGTCTAGTCCTTTCACCTTACAGTAAAAAAGAATGAAAGATACTCAAAGACAATGGCATTTTATCAAAGAGATCATTGGCAGGAAATAAATAAATTATCTAATGAGTGCACTGCCTATGAAGTTACATGATTTTGGTTTTTGCCTTTTCCCCCTGTCACAAAATAGAATTATTTTCAAAGAAAAATAAAAAAAAAAAACCACTTTGGAAATACAGATAAATGGGGCTTTTTCCACACCAGCTGAACAGTATTACTGAAATTTTTCCCTCGGATTATTTTATTTAATAACTGCTTCATTAAACAGCTTTGTTTTTATAGCCTTGGTGGTCTTCATTCTTATTTAACTGAAACAACACAAGTTAGTTTCTTTTAGTCTTTCACATCATGACTCAAACTTCACCATTGGCTTATCGGAGAATAACTTAGATTCTGTCATGGTAATATGTAAGTAAACAAACTTTGCAGCGCTAGCTTTGCAGTCTATACCTATAAAATGACTGCACCTGTCACATCATGACATGAGGTCTTAAGAGCATAAAATCAACCAAACAACTCAGTCATGTTTCTAAAAAAGGTGGACATATTTTAATAACTAGTAATATGGACAGGGTTTTTAACTTTCAGGCAGAAAGCGATCATAAGAAGGATTTGGGAAGGCATTTCCTCTTCTTTCAAACAGTGTATTATTAAATTAAATGAATATGAGGAAGGTCATTTCAAATAGAAGTCACTGGCAGGGACAAATGTAAGATTCAATGTAATGACTCAGTCATTTAAAATAACCCAAGCATTATTGTGTCATATTCACACCTGTTTTCTGTTTTCAAAGGTCCTTAGAGTCTGCTAGGCTGGTCTAACCGAAGGCATAATCTCAGGAAGACAAAAGGCCAATTGTCTAAACAAGCATTACATGAAAATCAAAAGTGACAGCTGCTAAAGAACTGTAATGGTGGACAGAAGTGTTCTCTATTTTGAATATGCAATTTCATGGAGTAAACATTCCTCAAAATTCATCGAACTGTAAATGGAAGTGGCTGTATTTCATCATTTAAAATTATACCTAAATGAAGTCAACTTTAAAAAAATTACAGGTATTCCTATCAACCATCTCTACATGCCTATCTGGTAAAAGCAATAGATGCCATGAAGTCAGATCTGGATAAACACTAATAAAGATTAAATATAGCATTTAAGACTTCATGCAATTATGAGCAGAAGATATCCTTCTGAGAAATTGGGCATGAGAACTGCATCATGCTCAGGGTAAAAAGAATAACTCAGCTGGCAAAATTTTTTCCATATTATAGAAATTCAGATTTTAAAAAAAGAAAAATTCACTCAGAATCTTGGAGTCTGTGCTTTCTTCTGGTAAACCATACAGTGTGTTAGCCTGTTTGATGATATATATCCCTATATATGCACACAGTTTAACATTATATAATCCTCAAGTTCAAAATGCCTACTAAATACAAAGATAGCACCTTTTTTTCTTCTTGTTTCAAGAAAATGAAGGATATTTTCTTGTGATTACTAAACTATATAATTAAGACATAAAAAAGCTGGCTTATTTTCCAAGTATCTAATGTTGATATTGAAAAAGCAAAGTTTCACCCCTTTTGTGTTGAACTGACAAAAATCATCATTTCTCTAGATCTCTATTTTTGTTCCAATAAAATGAAAGCATTAAATCTGATCAAGCCTTATGACACTGACAGCACTAATATAGAACACAAATCATATTTATTTCAGTTAATTCATGAACCAGAACCGTATTTCTACAAACTGAAAATTCTTTCTGTTATCAGCTAATGCTTTCTTTTCTTCTGACGCCACTGATGAGAAATTTAGAAAAGTTTCTTATTATCTCACTGACACACATAATGGACATTCAATAAATATTTGTTTCTTTTGAGCAGGCTGGAAATGACAGGGAGAATTCAGAAGTGTCAATGAAAATAACAGGGAGAAAAAAGACTGAAGAGTGAAAAAGAAAGAAAGGAAGGTATGACTCATCTCACAAGTTTTTTATAATAGGTCTGAGAAAGGTTAAAACATCTTTCACTGAAAAAAAGTTAAATCTTTCTTTGGCTTTTATGGAAATAACTATATGTTTCAGAAATTAATCCTTTACACAAGGTTGGATTTACGTGAGAATTTGATGGACATCAATACCAGTTTCCCACAGGAGAACAACAGTGGGCCTGTGTTTTGACATAAAACACAACATAACTGAATGCACTTTATACTCCTTTTCAGACAGATGTAACTTTCCATGTATGATCCAAGTCATGATTAGTATTTTAGAGAGAAATATTCAGAGATAGAACCAAGGGTTTTTCTCTTATTATATACAGACTACACTTCTTCCAGTGTTGCTTTTACTCATTTATCTTGTCAGCATTATGTAATCCTTCTCAACTTTAAACCACAGTAAATTTTTCAACCTATGAAATGCTAATAAAATAATGAATTTGACAGGGAAATCAGGAGAATTAAAGAAAAGCAAGAAAAAAAAGAAGTCTACGGAATAAAAAAAATTATCGAAAACTTGGGCTCAATGAGGAAAGCTAGGTGACACGTTCTTCAAAGCTATTTGCCATGTAAGGTCACCTAAGAATTATCTATGAAGTACACTGAGTTCAAAGCATTGTTTAATATTGAATAAATTTCTCAAATTTACTAATATTACTTGCTAACTCATTGACATTTCTGATAAAGGAAAAAGTAAATATCTCTTGAAAACATAACCCAAAATTGATGGTTTTGGTGCCTTTCCTCAATTTTTAAAAAATCTAACACACCTATTTTAACCTAACATTTCTTTGTTAAATATCGTATGAACATATATCTTTCCTTAGTGCTCTCTGAACTGGTCACAACTTCTTATTTTTTCTCTGATTAACCAGTGAGTTCAACATATAAACTATTTCACATACTGTGCTATTTTATATTTAGGTGAAATCATTTTATTTTTCAAAAATTACATTTCAAAAAGAAGATCAAGATATAAAGTGGAAACTATTAAACATCATTTTAATAAAGAATGTTAAAAAAGCTTAAGCCATGTAATTGAAGGATGTAATAACCTACAAAAAAAAATCTGAAAAATAAATCCAAATCCTATATAGTAAAGGCATTCATATTATGCAGTTCCTTCCCTGAGGAGAGAATTTGACCTCCATAGACTATCATTAGTCATCTTACAAAACCCAGCCATTTTACCAAGTATTTTATAAGGCTGTTAATATTTCTCCATGAATACTTACTTTTTCAAAAACTTACTTGCTTTTTGAAGCATCTACCATTTTGTAGTATCAATAACTACTGAAATACGGTACTCCTCCTTTCCATTTCATCTCTCCTGTTTCTTTTATACTTGATCTTGGCCAAAAGGCAGAGAAGTGATTAGGGGTTTCTTTTAAAGCAGTCAAACCAGCACTAATAGAAAACGAGCATTAGGGCCGGGGAGTTAGCTCAGTGGTTCCGGCGCCTGTCTTGCAAGCACAAGGACCCGGGTTCAATTCCCCGGTAACCACATAACAATACTGGGTGTGGAGACCCACACCCAGCAGCAACCAGTACCACATACCACAGTGCCGGGCGTGGTGGCTCACGCCTGTAATCCCAGCACTCGGGAGGCAGAGGCAGGAGGATTG
>PVIR01002024.1:0-19909 GCA_004026965.1 Petromus typicus
CACATCTTCTGAAGCCAGTCTTAAGTTTATGGACATTTGAGTTGTTTCCAAGATGTAGTTATCAAAAACTGAGCTGCTATGAACATGGGTGCACATATGTTACTATAATATGAATCTTTTAAATCTTTCATGTATATATCTAGCAGGGGAATGGCAGGGTCAAAATGGACCTCTAATTTTAGGTTTTGAAGAATCTCCACACTGATTTCCACAGTGTTTGCACCAGTCTACATTCCTACCAACAGTGGAGAAAAGTTTCTTTCACTTTGTAGCCTTGCCTTCATTTGTTGCTGGTTAATTTAGCCATTCTTTGTGGAGTGAGGTGAAATCTCAGTGTTGTTTTCATCTGCAACTCTTGAATGACCAGTGATGTTGAGCATTTCTTCACATGCTTCTTTCCTGCTTTGACTTCTTCCTCTGAAATGTGTCTATTCATTTCAGATGCCCAATTCTGAATATGGTTTTTAGAGTTGGGTGGGCTGATGTATTAAGCTCTTCATATATTCTAGATAGTGGCCCTTTGTCTGAGAAACAACTGGTAAAGATTTTTTCCCCCATATTGTGGGTTGTCTTTTTGCTCTGCCAGTACTTTCTTTCACTGTGTGGAAGGTTTTTAATAGGATGAGGTTCTATTTTCTGATTTCTTCTGCTAGTTCATGTGCTATAGAGGTTTTGTTTATAAAGTCTTTCCCTAAGCCAATGTCTTCAAGAGTTCTACCTAACCTGTCTTGCAGAAGGCTTAGTGTTCTGCCTTAATGTTTAGGTCTCTAATCCATTTTGATTTTACTTTAGTGCATGGTGACAGAGATCTAGCTTTAGTCTTTGGCAGGTTAAATCCCAGTTTTTCCAGCACCATTTGTTATTTTTCTTCCACTGAGAATATTTGTCTCCTTTGTCAAACATGAGATAGCTTGATGTATCTGGAGTTGTTTCTGGATCTTCTAATCTATTGCACTGATTGTTGGGTCTGTTACTTTGCCAGTACCATGCATTTTTTTTTTTTGAGATAGGGTCTTGTTTTGTAGTTCAGGCTTGTTCTGAACTCAGCCTCAAACTCAGAAATTCTCCTGCCGCTACCTCCCAAGTGCTGGGATTACATAGTGAGCCACCACGCTGGCACTGTGGTATGTGGTACTGATTGCTGGTGGGTCTGAGTCACCATGCTCTGCATTATTGTATGTGATCACCCGGATCAAATACAGGCCTTTGCACTTGCAAGGCAGGAATCAGGACCACTGATTCTCCAGCTAAATCTCCAACCTACCATGGAATTTTTATCACAGTAGCTTTGTAGTATAGTTACAAGTTGGGGACTGTGATACTTTCTGCCATGTCCTTATTGCTTTTGCAATTTTAGGCCTTTTGTGGTTCCAGATGAAGTTTTGGATTATTTTCTGTATATCTGTGAAATAGGCTGTTGAGATTTCAATCAGGATAGTATTGAATCTCTATAGTAGTTTTGGGAGTATA
This sequence comes from Petromus typicus, assembly GCA_004026965.1. Taxonomy (NCBI): domain Eukaryota; kingdom Metazoa; phylum Chordata; class Mammalia; order Rodentia; family Petromuridae; genus Petromus; species Petromus typicus. The sequence continues at coordinate 1,471 of PVIR01002024.1, forward strand.
GCCATTTTGAGGATATTGGTTCTTCCTACCTAGGAACAAGAAATGTCTTCCCATTTTCTAATATCCTCTTTAATCTCCTTTTTAGAGTGCTGAAGTTTTCAGAGTAGAGTTTTTTCACCTCCATGGTTAGGTTGATTCCTAGATATTTGTTTATTTTTGGATGCTATTGTGAAAGGACTTGACTCCCCAATTTCTCTCTTAGTGCATCTTTTAGTGTATAGAAAAGCTATTGATTTTTGAGCATTGACCTTGTATCCAGCTATGCTACTTTATTTGGAAATTAAGTCTGGAAGTCTTTAGGCTGAGTTTTTAGATCTTCTATATAGAGTATCATGTTACAGTACATAATGACAGTTTAACTTCTTCCTTTCCTATCTTCTTTCTTTTTCTTTTTTTTTTCTTGCCTAATTGCTGTGGCTAACATTTCCAATACTCTATTGAAAGGAGTGATGACAGTGGACATCTTTGTCTTGTTCCTGATCAATGTGAGAGGTTTCAATTTTTGGCCATTTCTAATGATGCTGGCTGTTGGTTTCTCATAAACAGCTTTTATTAGCTTGAGATAAAGACCATCCATTCCCATTTTCTGTAAAGTTTTGATCCTAAATGGGTGTTGGATTTTGTCAAATGCCTTTTCTGTATCTATTTAGATGTCCATATGGTTTTCGTCATTAAGCCAGTTTATGTAGTTTATTACATTTATTGATTTATGTATATGCAACCATCCTTGCATCCCTGGGATGAATCAAACTTGGTCAGCGTGTGTGATCTTGATGATTCTCTATATTCTGTTCATCAATATCCTAATGAGGATTTTTATATTAAAGCTCATAAGGGAGATTGGCCTATAGTTCCCTTTTTTTGTTGAGCGTTTCTTTTCTATGGAATCAATGCAATGTTTGTTTCTAGGAATGAATTTGAAAGTATTGCTTCTCTTTGATTTCATTAAAGAGTCTGAGAAGTAGTAACAACTCTTCTTTAAAAGTTTTACAGAATTCAATAGTAAAGTCATCAGGACCAGTGCTCTTCTATGTTGCTGTATATTTTTAAAAATAAATTCACTTTATTGATACATTATGATCATATTCATTATTAAGACTTTGTCAAACAAGTTATATTCAAAGAATGATTTCCTGTAGTAGAAAAGATTCTGAATTTGAGCTTACTCATTGTGTACTTAAAGATCTTAACAGTCTTTATATCACATTAGTAACCTTGTTTTTAAATTATTTCTAAAATGTAAAAAGAAGAAAAATAAATAGAAAGAATTTGTACCTATACATGATACATCTTTATTTTTATTTTTTCCTATTCTCCTGCCCTGCCTTAAACCCTAACTTCCATATACATAATATTTTTTCACTTTTTCCTTGTTACTAATTTTTCATTCTCTTTTTTGCTTTCCCTTGGCCCTAACCAGTTCCCTTTTCCCTTTGAACATTTTCTTTCAATTTCACAATGCCTACTATACATTCTGTGCCTTAATTATACCTTCTGTTTCTCATAATAGAGAAACAATAGATATATACACATATGTGTCCTATTTATTTCACTTACTAGTGTGGCCCCAAGGTGCATCCATTTAGCTATAAAGGTCTCTATTATTTCTTATGACCATGTAATATTCTGTTTTACAAAAAACCTCACATGTTCTTTATCCAGTGTCTAGTTGATGAGCATTTGTGTTGTTTATAAGATTTAGATATTATAAATTGGGCTGCTATAAACATGGGTGTATATATGTTGCTGAAGTATGATGTTTTTAATTCTTACATGAATATACCCAGCAGGGAAATAGCAGAGTCAAATGAGACCTCTAATCCTAAATTCTTGAGGAATCTCCACATTGATTTCCACAGTGTTTGTACAAGTCCACTTTTCCACCAGGAGTGAAGAAGTATTCATGTTTCACCAAAGCCCCACCAAGCATTTGAGATTGATTGATTTTCTTTTTTATTTTTTTTAATTGAAACCTTTATTGGTACATTACATATACACATCATGATTGCACTCCATAATGGGGATTTGTACCAGTACAAGAGACAGCTTAATTCTCATTTTGTCCCATAGTCCTACCCACCCTACCACCCCCCATATACATAAAATTTGTTTCCTTTCTTTTTTTGTTATAATCTCATTATTTTTCCCCCTTCACCTTATTTTACTTTGAGCATTTTTTATTTCACAATATATAACATACAATTCTAGGACTCATTTACATCTTTATTTTCTCATACCAGAGAAAAGATGCGATATGTACCAATCTGTGCCCTATTTATTTCACTTATGAGGATATCCTCAAGGTATGTCCATTTAAGTAGAAATGATTCAAACTTATCATTTTTTATGGCAGAGTAATACTCCATTCTGTAGAAGAACCACAGCTTTTTTATCCAGTCTCCAGTTGATAGACACTTGGGTTGTTTCCAAGATTTAGCAATCACAAACTGAGCTGCTATAAACATGGGTGCACATATGTCACTGTGATATGAGTCTTTTAATTCTTGTGTGTATATACCTAGCAGGGCCATGACCGGGTCAAATGGAACCTCCAATCCTAGCTTTTTGAGGAATCTCCAAACTGATCTCCACAGGGGTTGTACGAGTCTACAGTCCCACCAACAGTGGAGAAAAGTTCCTTCTTCTCCACAGCCACGCCAACATTTGCCGTTGGCTGATTCTGAAATGGCAGCCATTCTTTGTGGAGTGAGATGAAATCTCAGTGTTGTTTTCATCTGCATCTCTCGAATGACTAATGATGTTGAGCATTCCTTCATATGCTTCTTAGCTGCTCTTACTTCTTTCTCTGAAAAATATTTGTTCATTTCAGATGCTCATTTTTGAATTGGGTCTTTAAATTTGGGTGGGCTGATTTTTTGAGCTTTTTATATATTCTAGATAGTAATCCTTTGTCTGAGGAACAGCTAGTAAAGATTTTTTCCCCACATTGTTGGTTGCCTTTTTGCTCTGTTGGTGGTTTCCTTTGCTGTGCAGAAGCTTTTTAAAAGAATGAGGTCCCATTTGTTGATTTCCTCAGCCAATTTCTGTGCTATAGAGGTTTTGTTCAAGAAGTCTTTCCTTAAGCCAATATCTTCAAGAGTTTTACCTAACCTATTTTGCAACAGTTTTAGAGTGTCTGTTTTAATATTTAGGTCTCTTATCCACTTTGATTTTAGCTTGGTGCATGGTGAATTAGATTCAGTTTTAGTATTTGGCAAGTTAAAGCCCAGTTCTTCCAGCACCATTTGTTAAAGAGGCTATCTTTCCTCCATTGAGGATTTTTGGCTTCTTTGTCAAAGATGAGGTGGCTCAGTGTATCTGGAGTAGTTTCTTGATGTTCTAGTCTACTCCATTGATCCTCAGGTCTGTTACTTTGCCAGTATCATGCAGTTTTTATCATGGTGGCTTTATAGTATAGTTTCAGGTTTGGAGTTGTAACACCCCTCACCATGTCTCTGTTGCTTAGAATTGCTTTGGCTATTCTAGGTCTTTTTTAGTTTCAGATGAAAGTTTGGATTTTTTTCTCTAGATCTGTGAAATATGCTGTTGGGATTTCAATTGAGATTGCATTGAATCTGTAGAGTAGTTTTGGGAGTATAGCCATTTTGTCAATATTGTTTCTTCTTACCCAGGAGCAAGGTATGTCTTTCCATTTTTGATATCATATTCTGAGATTGGTTGATTTCTCAATAGCAGCCATTCTCTCAAGTGAGGTGGATTCTCAGTATTGTTTGCATCTGCATCTCGTGAATGACCAATGATGTTAAATGTTTCTTTATATGTTTCTTTGCTGCTTTTTCTTCTTTTTTTGAAGATGTTTTTTCATTTCAAATGCCCACTTTTGAACTGGGTCTTTAAATTTGAGTGGTCTGATATTTAGAAGTTCTTTATATTTTGGGCTGGTGATTTATCTCAGTTGTTTTGGTGCCTGCCTTGTAAATTCAAAGATCTGGGTTTGATCCCTGATATCCACATACAACAATGTTGGAAATAGAGACTCATGCCTACCAGAAATCAGTGCCACATACCACAGTGCTGGGCCTGGTGGTTCATGCTTGTAATCCCAACACTCAGGAGGCAGAGGCAGGAGAATTTCTGTGAGTTCAATGTTGAGCTCAGGACCAGCCTGAACTACAAAGTGAGACCCTGCCAAAAAAAAAAAAAAAAAGTGTTGTTTATATATTATAGGTAATAGACATTTGTCTAAGAATAGGTGATCAGTTTGTTTGTTTGTTTGTTTTTTGCCACACTGTAGATTTTCTTTTTGCTGTTGGTGGTTTTCTCTTGTGTAGAAGACATTTAATAAGATGAGCTCCTAGTTCTGTGAAAAATACTGTTGTGATTTCAATCAGGATTTTATGAAATCTATATTGAGGTTTGAGGTGTATGGCCATTTTGACAATATAGGTTCTTCCTACCCAGGAACAAGGGGTCTCTATCCATTTCCTGAAATCCTCTTCAATCTCTTTTAAAGAATGTTAAAATTTTCAGAAAAGAGGTCTTTCATTTTCTTTGCTAGACTGATCCCCAGATATTTCAGTTTTTGGATATTATTGTGAAAGAAATTATTTCCTAGATTTCTCTATCAGTCAGTCTGTTGTTTGTGTATAGGAAAGCTGTTGGTTTTTGTTTGTTGATGTTGTTCTGAGCTATAATATTAAATCGTGTCAGTAAATTAAGATACTTGAACAGAACAATCATGTTACCAGCCACTGTAGTGCACTGGGTTTTTATTGCAGAGATTTTCTTCACTCTTCTAGTGTGCTTCAATTTTCATGGAAGAATCTCAAAAACACCCTCTCTGATGTTCAGTGTTGATCTGTTTTCTAGAGTTTGTCCTTCATGGCTCTGAGAGGCTGTGCTGGGCAGACCCGTTTCCCTGAGGCCAGGGTGGCTTGCTATGTTCCATGGCAGAGGTCCTCAGCTTCTTTGCTGTGTTAACATCCCACAAGATCTGTTGCACTCTTTGATGTGTGAGGGGTTGAGCTGGAGTCACTGGGCCTCTGCAAATGTCCCAGATTAACTACTGGCTCTACTTCTGCACCACAAACTGGTACACAGTTACCATGGTTCCTCCTTATATAATAGTCCTTCAAGAAATATTTTTCTTTGTATTTTCATTAGTAATTTCATAGTTTTAGGAGTTATGTTTAAGTTTAGAATCTACTTTCAGTTGACTTTTTTTTTTTTTTTTTTTTTGGTATAAGGATTTAGTTTTATTCTTCTGTAGGAGGATATACAATTATTCAATAGCTATTGAAAAGGCTGTACTTTCCCTATTATGCATTATTAGTACCTTCACTAAAAATCAGTTGATTTATTTCTAGGCTGTCTATTCTATGTATTGGTCTATGTGTCTCTTTTTTAATGCTAGTCCCATGTCATGCTGTTTTGATTACTATAGTTTGGTAGTACATTTACAAGTCAGATAGTGTGATGCTTCCAGCTTTATTGTTTTTGCTCAAGATTTTTTTGGACTATTTGAGATATTCTTCAGGTCCATGTAAAGTTACAACTTCTTTTTCAAATTTCACAAATCTGTGATTATGAAAATTTTCTTTGGATTTTGATAAAGAGATGCATTGAATGTATAGTTGGCTTTGAGTAATATGGACATTTTAAAATTATTCTTCCAATCCATAAACTTGTGATAGCTTTCTGTTTGTCTAAGTTTCCTGTATTTCTTTCATTAATTTCCAAATCTGGCCAGTGTGATCTAAGGAAAAGTGTTTTGTGAGGCATCCAAGAAAATTATTTCTGAATAACTAAAAAAAGATCAAAAAATAAAACACCTTTGCTTGATATAGCAGTTGCTGCACATGGAAACTTATAAGGTTATCTTGAAATCACTAAAGAGGTAGATGATTGAGTAGAAAAATACAAAGTATACTTGCTTGAGTCTTGAATATATTACTTGACTCAGAATTAAACTGAAATAATACTGCCTCCTTATATTTTATATGAAAATATTAAATGCATAAGTAATTTTAAGTTGGAAGTTCTGCTACTTTTTGCAAACTCATTAACTGAAAGCAAGTATGATTATATTTGGAATGTATTTTCTGCAGTATTATGCAGTTCGGTTTGCTAAATGTTGTGCAAATAGAAATTATGAAAGTAGGATTTAAGTACTATTTTTCCAATGAGAAAATGTTCTGAAATTATGGGATTAGTTATATTGGGCAGGAATACATTAAAATATTTAATGCATATGTCCAACACCTGCTAAAACTGGATACCAAAATGATATAGCCATGTTTGCTACAAATCGTAGAACATAGAGCAATATTTCTATAGCTTTTAAACAAAATTTGATACTTATGATTATTAGGCCTCAAAAGTTTTATTCAGTTATGCTACTATACCTTTATAATTACATGTGAAACACTTTTTTATCCTGGAGTAAAACCTATCTATGAAATAACTTTTATGATTTTTTCAAATTACAAAACAATTCCTATAATCTACTGATATGAATGATTACCATCACACCCTTTTACAGGAAAAAATACACAATTTTATTTATTTATTTATTTTTAAAATTTATTTATTTATTTATTTATTTATTTATTTATTTATTTATTTTTAGGTTTTTTGAGACAGGGTCTCGCTCTGTAGTTCAGGCTGGCCCCGAGTTCAGCCCCAAACTCACAGCACAGCGATCCTCCTGCCTGTGCCTCTGGAGTGCTGGGATTAGAGGCATGAGACACCACACCCGGCACCATGGTATGTGGTATTGGTTGCTGCTGGGCGTGAGTCTCCACACCCAGTATTGTATGTGGTTACCAGGGAATCGAACCCAGGCCCTTGCGCTTGCAAGACAGGCGCCGGAACCACTGAGCTAATTCCCCGGCCCAGAAATACACAATTTTAATAACATGTACACATTTAAATCATTGTCAAAAACTGTTACTTGACTTTTTAATTTAAAATATTTAAATTGTAAGCAATCAAAATGTTGTTATATTCATTTTTATTAAATATTATCTTTAGGTTTTTCTTTTGATCTGTTTCAGTTTATGTGGACTCATAAACTGAAAATCCTACTCAATTCAAAGCACATATTTCACTCTAAGTACTAGGTGAGTCTTCATACATATAAAAGGACTAATTTCATTCATATAAATGTTAAAACACAACACTAATACAATTTTTATTGAATTTATAGTTATTACTTGATTATTAATTATAGAAGAGTGTGTTGGAGCTGCATAAGTTCATCTGTATCATTTTTCTTGATGCATTATATTTAAGAGACTGTTTTAATCTCCATTCCTAGCATTTATTTGCATGTGATCTGTTACAGATAGCCTTTATCCATCATTATCAAAAGATAAGCATTCTCAGCTTTGTAATTATGGTGAATGAATACCAATCAATCTGTTTTGCCTCTTTATATGGAACATAATTCCAGACAGACCCTTGATGTTCATGAATCTGAATTCTTGCCAACATAAGTGATGCTAAAATTTATTTGGATGCTATTTATATGCAGTTGCTCTAATATTGATTTAATATATTATATATGTATATATATGGAAATATAGATTTATGTATATGTGTAAAGACACACACACATATATTTTCTATTCCTGAAATTGTAACTCATTTATAAAGTTTGGATGCAAAACTTTATAAAGTCATGGAAACATGAAAATATTTCATGAAGTTTTATTTTGTAGAGAATAAACTGACTTGTTTATTTTATAAAAATTAACATTAATATTTAGTTGTACTTAATTTGTAATTGCTTTGACTGTACAAATATTTTAACAATATAAATATTTTCAATGCATGAACCCAAGATAAATTTCTATTTAGTATCATGTTCCTCAATTTCTTTCATCAGTGCTTTTTTTTTTTTTTAGGTTTTTTGAGACAGGGTCTCGCTTTGTGGTTCAGGCTGGTCCTCAGCTCAGCCTCAAACTCACATCACAGCCATCCTCCTGCCTCTGCCTCCCGAGTGCTGGGATTACAGGCGTGAGCCACCAGGCCTGGCACTGTGGTATGTGGTACTGGTTGCTGCTGGGGTGAGTCTCCACGCCCAGTATGCTATGTGGTTACCGAGGATTGAACCCGGTCCTTGCATTTACAAGACAGGCGCCAGAACCACTGAGCCAAATCCCCGGCCCCAGTGTTTTATAGTTTTAATGTAGAAATCTGTCACATTTTTGATTGAGTCTATGCTTAATAGCTGGTGATAATAAGAATTTTACTTCTTTTTAAATGGCTCATTGTTAGCATATAGAAGTGGCACAGAATTTTGTGTATTCATTTCTGTGTCCTGCAATTTTACAGCATATGTTCATTAGTTCTAAGAGATTTTTTTCTGTAAATTCCTAAGAGTTTTATTTTTAATATACACAAAATCATTTGATTTTTAATCAAGAACAATGTAACCTTCTCCTTTCTGATATGTATGCCCTTTGTTATTTTTTTTTCTTTTTATCTAATTGCTCTGACTAGGACTCCCAGGACTAGTTCCAAATAAAAGTAGTGAGAGTGGGCATATAATTTTCTTCTAGATCTTAGAGGAAAAGCTTGTAACATTTCTTCTTCAATATAATACTAACTGTAGGTTAGCTATATGTATTTATTGTGGTGAGTACATCTCTTCTATGGCCAGACTGAGAACATATATGATAGTAAAATAAATTATTATAGAAGAGGAAAACTTACATAATTACTTGGTAAGCACTGACTTTTGAATTCATAGGCATACTTATTTTTCTCATCAGTGTATTTCTTGCTTGTACATAGTAAATACTTAATAAACCTTTTCTGAGTGAAAATATATGGAAAGTCAAACTACCAATAGTCAGGGTTTGGGGATATCCTTGATGAGGTTAAGAATATTGGAAATATTCCTATCGCTAATTAATATCTTTAAGTCTGTGCAAACAGCAAAGATGTTCCAGTAGTAGTTCAATAAAGGCATATGCTTTGGATTATTAAATTTTGTACAGGGAAATATTAATTTTCATATAAACAATATGCTGATATGTAATTTATATGTGTATATATAACTATATATACATATGCATATATAACAATATACATACATATGCATATATATAAAAATATATATAATGTAGGCACTATCTCTGGCACTATATCTTAGGCACCTTTGGCACCTCTTGAGTGCTACTGATTTCTCTTAGTTAACTGAGTCAAGCTTTTAATTTCTGTGATATTTCTTACAACATTCCTAGCATTTATCAGACAATTATTTCAGTGTTAAGTATGCACAGTAAATACTTGACATCATACAATATTCAGTGGGTAACATACAGATGAATGGCTACCCTTAGGAAATCTGTAATTAGAGCAGATATATATACAAAAGAGCAAAGCATACTCAACATCATAAGTTATTTAGAAATTGCAAAATAAAATCACAATGCAACACCACTATGAAGTAACACCTATTAGAACTGCAAAAATCTAAAACACTGACAGCACCAAACGCTGATGAGAATGTAGAACAATAGAAGCTCTTCTTCACTGATGGTGGAAATGCAACCTAATGCAGCTGCCTTGGAGGACAATTTGATAGTTTCTCATAAACCTAGATGTGCTTCTATCGTAGAATCCCACAGTTACACGCTTTGCTGTACATCCAAGTGATCTGAAAACTTATATCCCCCAAAGTATCTGCACATGAATTTAAAAAATTCCCCAAATATTGGGAACTACACTATTAATAGATGAATAGATACATCAAGTGCTACATTTAAATAATTATTTTGAGCATCTAAAGGATGAGCTATCGAACCATAAAAGAAAATAATGAGGAATCAGTAATTCCATTTGTGTGGGAAGCTGAACCAGGAAGACTGCTAATTGAAGCCCAGCCTGGACAAGTTAGCAAGATCCTGTTTCAAATTAAAAAATAAAAGAGAGCTGGAGAAGTAGGTCAGTGCAAAAGCACTGAGTTCAATCCCACACAATTAATCATTCACCACGGAGAATCTCAAATGCACATAAATAAATACAGGCAACAACACTGAAAAAGCTACAAACTATAATTTCAACTCGATGACACCTCAGGAAAGACATATTGATTTTAATAAAATAAAAGATCATTGATTTCCAGGTTATAAAGGGAAGAGGGTGATGAGTAAGCAGAGCACAGAAATTGTTAGAGTACTTCAAATGTTCTGCGTTATACTGTAGTGATGCCCACATATTATGTATTTTTACAACCTATAAAGCTTAAAACCTAAGAGTGAACCTCAGTATAAATTACAGACTTTGGATGTTAGTGCTCTGTCCAGATAAGTTCATTGATTACAACAAATATGCCTTACTGGTGTGGGACACTGATAGTAGACAAAGCTGGGCATGTGTGGGGCTGAGGATGGATGAGAAATCTCTATTTTTTCCACTCCATTTTTCTGTGACTTTATAATTACTCTGAAATATATTTTTAAGATAATTACAAGACTGTTAGGAGAAACAAAGCCCATGTTTTTGGGAAATTCATAGAAGTTATTAGTGGTGGTTATAGAACTGTTAATGAAAGATGTGCTCATGATTTAAGCGTCAAATATTGCACAGGGAAAGGAATGGGGTTGGAAACTCATTGCCAGGTGTGGTATGCAGAAAATGATTTTTATATGGAATAGGATATAATATCCTTGGACTAGAAAGAAAAGAACATTTGGCACAGTAATGAATGTTAATGTTTGGAAGGAAGGTTTGGATTTTTATTGTTTGGTTTGTGTTTTGCTTTTTCTAGCTCTGAGAATCTAATCCTAGGATTTCACACTGAATCATATCTCCAGTCCTTTTTAAAATATTTAAAATTTGAAGGCAGGGTGATGCTAAGTTGCTAATCCTGTAGATTGGGCTCAAACTTGTAATCATGTCACAGCTCTCTAGAGTGCTAGGATTACTAGCATGCACCACTGTGCCCATTTGGATTGTGTAGTTTTATAAATAGAATGTTTGTTTGATGTATTAACATGTTATTCCGTATATAAAGAAGTCTCAGAGGTAAAATAATATTATTAGCATTGAATAATTTTGTATATTCACCTAATTCTGATGCAATGCTGTGTTATATTCGAAGGGTCTTGTATTGTGTACAACTGTAAATTCTCTACAATGATAGTCATCATTATGTATTTAAAATTGCCAATAATGTTGTTATTTAAAGACATTTTTATTTTATTCTTTAGTTATTATAGAATATTTTTAAATGTTGTAATGTGGAGATCACAACATTATTGTGTTGAAAAGTAGTGTTTCGTTTCTTTTGGAGGTGGCAAAAGTAAATATATTTTTCATTATCAGTATGGAAGAAATTAGCAGAATAAATGGTGGATAAAATAGAGATGTCCAAACAGATAGAACCCTATTTTAATAGTGTGGATTTCAGCTAGTAGTACTTGTAGTGGAAATGGAAAAAAAAAATGGCATGATTTGGGTCTGAAGAATTACTTTGGCATCAGATTTACTGAGTCATCCTGTGTTTAAAAACTAAATATGCAGAGGAGGCAGGACGTGGGATTTGAGTTAAGGTATCAACTATTTATTATGCAACTTTGGATCATATCAGCTCTTAAGTCAACTCAGTATTACATTTTTAATTTAACCATTACTGTAAATAAAATAAATGTTTTCTTTTTAAAAAGATAACACGACTTTACTCATGAAGGTAGAAATAAAATAAATGAGAAATGCAATATTCAAATATTGAACTCAAGATGTTACCACAGTAATTTTATAAATGGCAAGAGAATGTAAGACAGATAGATGGGTGTGTAATGTAAGGTAGAATACAAGAGTGGATTTGTTGTAAAAGATTAAATGTGAAGACTCCTGCAACAAAATATTTCTATCAGAAAAGTAAAAATAAAGGATAGAAAGGCAAACAGGTGAAACTGCACTTCAACTAGTGCCTTATGAGCAACCTTCAGTAAGAGTCAAGATGATGTTGGGAAGACTAAAGAAATACGCACAGCTAGAATTGGGGGTGCTATTAGGCACATCTTAGGTGTCAACTGACATAGTGCATGGTAGTAAAATGATAGGTGAGAATATTTGCCTTCATGTAGCCAATGGACTACTGAAAAATTTCCTGAAAGCAGAAAATCTGGTCTACGATTTGGCTAAGTATCAACTGGTCCATAGTTTGTTTAGTTTTTATGGAAGAAAAATGAGTGAAGCAATAATTTACTACATTTAATAATGGAGCATATAAACTTAGTTATGTTATCATCAGAGAAGCCACTACATTCTTAATAATGGCTGCTCAATTGCTATGCGGATGTGTTGATTTCTTTGGCTAGCTTCCATGAACAGGCAATAATAGGTCAGGAGGTAAATAGGTAAATCCTTTCCCACAAGTGTTTATATTTGAAAAACATGCAGATGAGCACATTGTTGTTTATTCTATTGCTTCCTTATGTACCAAATTTACAAAAGTGGACTCTGAACACAAAATGGCATATTGAAGTGTAAAGGTCATGTAGCTTATAGTGAACAGAATAGAGAATATAATGGTGTATATGTTAGGACAAGTGGATTTGCAATAACAGCCACTTCCCAAAGAAAAACATGTATTGAAATTAAAACAAGTATTTAAAAAACTAAATTTTATTTGACTGGGTATCTATTTAACCTCTTTTCCTTGTGTGTTAGCAATTATGAAACTATCAAATAGTGGTTTGGCATCATAAAACTTTTCATTTAAATATGTCAAATAAATGAAAGCATAGTGATATCTTTTTAAAGCAATCAGGATTACCTTTCAGAGCAAAAGCAAAATAATACTTAAAATAATAAAGTGGATCATTTTATCAGCAAAGGCCAAAAAGATTCCAAAAGCAAAGTGACACTTTTCAATAATAAAGATAGCATTTCCAAAAACACCCATGATTATTTCTCATAAATTTGTGAAGCTTAGTTTGAAGCTTAATTGCGAGTATGAAGGAAAATCGTTTCCCTGAATCAAAAGGCTGCTAATTGTCATATAGCATAAAGGAGAGTTGCCATCACAGTGATGCTCTTGTTAAAAGGAGGGTGTTATAGGTCTTTTGAAGTTGAGTAAAAGGAGCTCTTCACAATCATTCTTATCTCTTAGTGAAGTATGAGGCAGGTCATGTTTTGAGTATTTTACTAATATTCTTAGGAAGGTGAGTTAAGTTCTAACTTGCTTTGGGATTGATAAAGACCAGAAAGTTTTAAGTAGTAGAAGAAATGTGAAATCACATGAAGCCTTGGAAATAAGAGGTTTTCATAGAATAAAATTGAAGTCCATGGATTCAGTGTTTTGCCTTCCTTTTGTGGTATTCCATGCCTCCCTGGGAGTGCACTGAACTTGTGCAAGATGACCTTTCTAAAAACAAACAGACAAACAAAAAGACTGGGATAATTAGCTTTAATGCTTTAGTTTGCATATGATATCTCCTTTCTATAACATCAATTAATTTTTGTCATCTTCATTCTTCTTTAATTTCAAAATTATTGGGAATGGGGGCTTCTATCCAGTTATTCACAGATATGGTGCATACGCAGTGCTCTATTTAATAAGTCTCTGAGAGTAAGGTGTGAGCAATGTGATACTCATAAGTTTGCCAAAAGATGAAATGATAAGTATCTGAGAGGGTCACATGGAATTTATGCACGAATTCATAAGTATGAGTTAGCAGCTTTCCACATTTAGTCTACACCAGGATAAAAAATATGCAAAGTCCTGGAAGAAAATTATCCGTGAACTTGTAGCATGTTGGCATGTGTTGTGGGAAGAGACATTGATAGCCTCTGTTCTGGGCTGTCTTCTCTAGGATAACAAGAGTCATAAGTCTTGGAGGACACAGACAGTGTCTCCACAGAGCAAATGAAAGGAAAACTATCTCTTCCCCAAGTAAAAATGACAGGGTTTCTTTCCTACTACACTTCTCACTACAGGTACATGTGGCATATTGCCTTCTTTCCAGTGCTTTCTGAGAACTGGGGCTTGGGAACTACTAAAATGGAGTCTTGGATGCTAATCATGTACTTAGTGGTCCTTATCCCCTGTGCAGGGGTCTTGGTGTTCTGCAAACATCCATGTAGCTAATTTAATTGTTGGCTCTTTGTAGATGGTGATCTCAGATCCCTTGTAGATTTTTTACAGAGTTATTCAAATTTCAAGATAAATATTGCTTTACTGGTTGAGCGCAGGAGCCTAAAGTCGGGAAGTTATTGAAGGTTAAAGTGAGACTGTTCATTGGAAAGGTGAGAAAGAACATCACTGAGTACTGATTAGGAGGAAATTAGAGAGTGAACATAATGAGATAATGTGTAAGATGAGAAGTGCTATCCTTGTATATTGTTTATTTTGCCAGAGACATATTGCTTCTGAATTCTAACGTGATTCTCAATTTTGCAAGTTCATATGCATTAATTCTGTGTCTTTTATATGCCACCCAAACCCTTGATTTCTAGTGGCATATTTTCTTAAATTGTTTGTGGACAATTTGATAACTCTCATATGTACATGCATTATCTATATGACAACTGAGGGCTTTCTTCCCCTTATATCTCCCTGGATTGGCTTGAAACTCCATTGTGAAATTTGAAAAGTCATATACTGTCCCCCGAATTTTTGTGAATTTGAGGGCCATTTATTTCCAATTAAACTTTGGATTTTAATCTCTGCACTCTCAGAATGCTTAGTATTTTTCTGTTTTTGTGACTCTTTATCATGAGACTGATTACATTTTCCTTATCCTTTCTGTCAGGATCACCTTGACTCCCATCCACATTCCTTTTTTCTTTGTTGTAGGTCTTACATTTGGAGAAAATGTTGAAGAAATGCTCATTATATATCAGTATTATTTACCTCTGTGTAAGAGCTCTTCCTGTTGTCTATCCACCTTCCTAGTTTTCTACTTTTTTGTTCATATACTCTTCGTAAGAGTCTTACAAGGAACAGAAGATTTTCACAGGCCCTTTTTCTGCCATTTTCACTGATGTTATTTCCAAAAACTGAAATTAGACTGTACAGTTTAAATTTCCAGTCAAAATTTTTTACTGTTTCTAGAGGGGCCAGAAAATTGTTAGGCTAGTACTCACTGAAAGACACAAGACAATTCGTTGAGTACCATCCACTTCCCTGACTATTACATGACATTGGGCTCTCCAGCTGCTCTCTTTATAAAATGTGGTTCCAAAGGAATTTCAAAATTTTAATTAAATTAATTAAAAATCCTCAATTAACATTAAAGCAAGGCTCACAAATGAGGAAATAGTGAACAATTATTATTGAAACTAAAAATGGATATTATCATTCACACTGAAAGTGTTAAACATATCACCGCTACTGAGAAGACATTTTTCCTCACTGAAAGAACATTCACATAACATATGACACAGCCAAAATTTGACAGTAATGCATTTGTAAATTCTATGAGTGTGGAAAAGATTTTTCATTCAGAAATTCTTATCACACTCTGACATAGTGGGCTCTTGCATGCAGCAGTTTAGCCACTAGCCACCCTTTCAGCAGATACTCTTCACATGTTCTTTACTATTTATTTCACAGGTGCATTTAGAAACTTATTATCTTTTTACAAAATATTTACTCCTTTATTTTCAAGATAAAATTATTTTAAAATAACTGTTTACTTAAAAATTGAACTAACAAAAATTATATGTTGCATGATTTGGTATACATATACGTTGTATAATGGTGTATAAATATTCAATAAAATTCATTGTATAATGGTGTATAAATATATAATCAATTTAATTCTATCTCCATTATAGAAAAAAGTGTGGAGATATGAAGTCATATTAAATGAGTAACTACTAAGTGATTCAGCAATTCTATTTTTGTATCAAAGGAAAAAAGTCAGTATTGTGAAGTGACAACTATGTCTCTATGTTCATTGATGCAATATGCAGAACAGTGAAGGTATGAAAACATTATAAGTCTGTATCAGTGAATAAATAAATACAATTATGCATAGTATTAAAAATTGAATTGACTTGGAATTATAAGTCAATTTTATATTTCAATCATCATTTAAAACCAGATCATTTAAAGTTATATTACTGAACAATTTTATATATACATTTATTCAAAAGAAAGTCCTACTATAATAGTGGGTGGTGACATTGAAGAGTTAATTATAATAAAGCATAGTTCCTGTTCTCAAAGTACGTAGACTTGTGACAGAACACTTGATCAAACACTACACAATCATGCTATCATATTGGGAGTCTTTTACCAAGTAGCTGGATGGTTAGAACTACTTTTTAGGAATTTATTGTTATTTGGGGATAGAAAGTATGGTTTTCATTAAGGCTAGCTTATATAGAATTTTTATGCAGAGTTGCTTGATAAATAGTAATAGTAAGATTTTCTCCTGCTTAATTTTTTTCTGTTAGTCTACTTAGATATAACAGTAAAGACTGGCCAGTTCAAGTATTTTACTATTATTTTTTGAAAAAGGATACAAATGAAATATCTAGAAATTCTGTGATACTTTTTATTGTTACATTGAATGTTACTTGGATCAAAAAGATAAGTGCTACCGCCATTAACCCCAGCATCTCTTAACTGATTCATAGCACTGAGTTAGTTACACATCTATTCCTTATTCCAAGAAGAAACTATCATTTACATTATTTCTTGGACAGTGACAAATACTAAGTGCTTATACACAGAGAATTACATTTTATTTCCTTAACAATAGCCTTTTATAAAACAACAACGTGTGTGTATGTGTGTTTGTGCTTCACGTAGTTTGGAAATGGTATAAAAAATAATAAAGTGACAATTATAAGATTTTATTTTTTATATTACTCAACCAATCAAAACTTTTCATTCTGGAAGGATGGTCAAGGATTAGAGCAATATGATAAAATGTGAACTAGATGATTAATAGTTTGAATATTTCTTCTTTCATAAAATGCTATAATGTGTCATCATTTTTGTAACTTCTACATAAGACATATTCACTTCATAGTGTACAACAGAGAAAACACATATTAATTTTGATATATGATATGTTTATAATACTTAATTCTCCATCTGGCTTTGACATTTGTCCTTAATAGCATATTTAGTTCTTGAACTCATAACCTGTTCTGAGATTTCAAGCTAGATAAATAGGGAAGGATACTAGATGGAAATGTTTCAAGAATTATATTCATTTTAGTTGTTACACAGATGGCATGTTTTATCATTAGTGCTTACTGACAGTTCATGGGTTTCCATATAAGAATTAACAATTTTGGAAATTTCTCTCTTAATTCTTAGGTATACAGAATACACAATTTTAACTTGTAATTGAAAAGGCTAATTTTACTGCATTATTTACAGAACAAGGTTATTCTGTTTTCTCTGTAGAGAGTCCTTAAGGTAGTTGAAATGTAGAAAATATAACATTTAACTTCATTATTCAAAGTAGTTGAGCACTATGGTAGACAAAAGGTAGCTCTTCAAAAGGTAATTTCATCTACCCTACACTACTTGGGCATGGTTTACCTGACATGACAGGATAAGTTTGGGAGATATGATTAATTTGGGGCTCTTGTGGTAAAAAAAACAAATTCTAGAATTTATGAGTAGCTCCAATGTAATCTCAAAGAGGGGACGGGATGGTCAGATGCGAAGGTCAGGTGATGGCAGAGGTGGAGGCTTCCACTTGGAAGATACAAGAAAAAGTTTGGAAGTGCATGTCAGTGGTAGAGCACTTAAAAGAAATGGACAAAAGCCCATAAGTCAATGAATGCTGGAACCTCCAAAAACTGGGAAGAACAAGGAAGTTATTCTCCCTTGGGGTCTCCAGAAGGAACTTCAGATGGGTCTGCAGAAAATTTTAAGAGGAGAGGAAAAGAAGACAACCTTTGGGAAGACAACCTTTGGGTGGATAATGGAAGGAAGCACTGTATGGCCAGAGATTAGAGGCTCACAGAAGATTGATGAGACAAAGAGAAAGAACTCATAAGGCCAAGTGAAGAATTGTTTGATTATTCATGTTGAGAAGAATTTTTCTTTATGTATTATACACAAAACGTAGTAGAATGTCCTTTAATTGCCTCATCTGAGAGTTTTTTGAGCAATGAATGTTGGATTTTGACAAATGTCTTTTCTGTGTTGTGGAGATGAACATATGAATTTTCATTTGTTAATATAGTGGACGACACCAATTTTCAAATGTGAAACCAAGCTTACCTTGTAGTGATAATCCAGGCGGCCTAGCATCGGCCTGGTAGATAGTGCTCCATCCTTTTTACTTGAACATCGTTGAAAATTTTGAAAGCAAAGTGCATTTTTATAAGACGTATATAATTGAAATTTGTTTTTTAAACCAAAGATATGACTTTGAGTTGTGTGTTCATTAGGGCATTTACACATCTAAACTGTCGTTTTGCTATTTGTTTTCCATTTTCCAATCAAGTATGTGTTCTTTTTCTTGAGTGTATATTTAACAAGCAA